>ML170160.1:3702-273925 GCA_004355085.1 Rickenella mellea
GACATCCCAGAACACTAGGTGTACCATCCCGAGAGCGTGATGCTATAAATACGGCCAGTGAAGGCCCTGGAAGTGACTCGGAGCGCTCGTTGACCGAAGGCAACCTTCAGGCGCGAAGACAGTGCTTTGGGGTAATCCAACTTGGCGGGATGGCCTCCAAAGGTCCGCTAAAGTGACTTGGAGTCGTCTGTGGCGATATAATGACCAAAAGCAGGTGATATACTGGCTAGACATGCGACCAGATGAGGGGAGGAGGGGATGTGGCGCACTAATCGGACTTTGAAATGGGTACTGTACTCGTTTCTGATTGAGTGGTACCAGACTCTTTTTCGAGTGGTATCCTTATTTTTATTTATTTCCGGTTTCCGCTTCCGTGTCCCGTGACTCGTTTCCCTCCCTCTGATTCGATACCACTTGGAAAAGAGTCTGGTTACGAGACTACTTTATTTTTAAAATATTTATTTATTAAAAAGTATCTACAACCGTGTTTGTGCTACAAATCGTCGAGTCGGCGGGATCGCGCGGCTCGCCATTGAGGAGAGGGAGCGGGAGCGGGACGCCGCGCCTGGGTGTGGTGATGGGATTGCACGCCGCATTATAAAGAGCAGGAGCGGGAGCGGAATGGGGTGGTAGGAGTGGGAGACGGAGTGGGGGGGTGGTGGATCTCCGTGTCAATAAGACCAATGAAAATACGTACGTGGTGCACAGCGTTGCGCCGCATCGCCATATCTATCGCCACCCCTGTCGCGCTTCTCCGTACCCGTACCCGCCGTTCTTGTCCAGTTCGTTCGTCGTTGCGCGCCGCCGTTGTGTAATGGTGGCGTTCTTGCAGGCTGCGGGGTGCTGCCGTCTTTGCATCGTTCCGTTCGCCGAGATGGTGTTGGTGGCTGCATTGGCGGCGGCGGCTGGAGCAGGGGCCACAGTCGGCGCGTCCGATACTGTCGTCGCGCGGCGTCGTTGGCTTTCGCTGTTCGTTGCTCGACGCTGCCGCAGCGGCGCCCTTCGTCGTGTCGTTCGTCGTCCGTGCGGAGAAAAATGGAGCGAGTGGTCGTGGGGGTCGTGTACAGGGTCATGCTGCGATTGCGTGGTGTTTGGTCAGTCACAAGTCTAAATAGAACGATATTGAGAACAAAAAGATATACCTGTGGAGGGTGAGAATGGCAACGCCATTCTCACGCTTCGCTCGCTGCTCCTACGGTCTGACCATTGCCGTCGTCGTCCACGATTACGTGCTTACGGGGTGTATTGGTCTAGGACTGGCGCGCGTCCACCGCTGTCGCTCACCGAGTCTGGATATCGGTACGCGGGTGCACCTCTCGTTGTCGGTGAAGGTGGTGCTGGTGCTGATGGAGGTGTGGGCACTGGTTGAGTGGGGCCACGGTCTTGGCATCATACAGTTATCGAAAAGAATGTGAAAATAGCGGAAAAAAGTACCTGACAATGTCGAGAGCAACTGCGGCGCTCTCAACTGCTTGTTCAAACCCCTACCTCCCTCCGTCGATTACGTGCACGCTTGCGAAGTGCGAGTCTTCACGGGCAAACCTGAAGGATGGAAGGGGATTGGAGGTGGCACAGGCAGTTCGTCGGTCATTTTGAAGTTGAAGTTGTTCTGTTTGTTGCTGTTGTTGGGTGGAGTCATGCTGAGTGGGGCCGGCAAAGAGTGGAGCCACAGCGCCACGGCCTCCCTCCGCATCCCTCGGTTCGCGTCCGGAGTTGTTGTTGTCGCGTCCGAACGGAGGTGAACGCAATCGCAGGCATCCGGAGCACGTCAGCTCGGCCAACTCGTCACGGGCGTCGGGTTAGCAGTGCAGTCACCCGGCGGCGGCGGCACCATGAATGGAGTTGAATTGGGTGCCGGGACACAGCGGAGTCGGTGATGGTGGTGGTCCACAGCTGAGTGGTTCAACGCCAAAACTAGTGTCTTAGAAAGGCAATTGCTTACGTGATGCATCACAACCTGCATTATGCATTGGCGCTCACTCCATAGTTTGCTCCGTTTGATAATTATAGGACATTGTAAAGGAGTTTGATGAATGTACCTGTCTTGCATTTGCTTTGTATTCCCCTTGTAATCTCTCGACCATCTTACCAAACCAATGTGAACAGATTCAAGCACTTAGACCAAATGTAAGGCAATAAAATCATATCCTATTGATGTGATGGTCAAGTATTCCCTTACAACATACATAGATCGAAGTAAGATCAATTTGAGCAGATGCAAGAATAATGCAAAGTCTTTGCATTGACGAGGAGCACGTGTAAGGTCTCAAGCGCTTGCAAGGCAGGGTCAGGTTTTATGACAGTCGCACATGATGACTTTATTTAATGAGAGGCAGTTGTTAACCGCGATGAAATCAGATGCTTACCGGCTCTCACCAGTCCATTCAGCATTTCGCACCGTGCGATGGCCTTTGCAAGCCGAACCTAGGACAATCGACTTGCTGTTACCAAGGCTATGTCTAGAGCATCTGACGGCCCTCAAGACCGGCTACCTCAACCCTCTGCCGTTGGCGGACTTATAACCATCAGACTGGAGGAATAAAAAGTCACTCCCAAATTCATCTAGCACCAACTTGAGTTTTATTGGTTGCAAAGTGTAGTAAGTGTGATGCTTGCTGTTGTATTCGATTGCAAGATCGACCCTCGCACCCCTGCTATTGTTAGAGATGACCAAGGCCGCCAAATTTCTTCACAATAGAAGGTATGGCGATAAAAACAGAGACATTCCATGATGAGTTGAAAGGTCAATTCTGTATACTTCCCCTCAAAGGTTCGTTCTCCAGATTTAACAACATATTTCAGTATTGAAAAGGAATTAATCAAATTTCTCATACCTGGACTTGAAAGACGGTGAAATTTAGCAAAGTTGTATTGCGTGCGACTCAAAAACATTGTGTTCATTACTCTAAACGCAATCGTATCGTGATAGAAAATGTCAAGAACGTTTGCAAGCATCTACAACAACTCGGGAGGCAGGTTTACTATCCCTACAGTAGCATTTTCTACATATGGGTTTCACAATTGTTGGAAATTCAACTGATCCCGGCCAACGATAATGTCGACAGCTGACCTGTCCAAGAAATCTTGCTCGTTGGGAACGGTATTCTGACCCTTTTCATGAGTGTAACGCAAGGTGGCGCTTGGTGAAATTTTCACCAACCTGGCGATTTTCCTCGTCATTGAAGAGGGCAAAAACGTCTTCCTTCTTATCGCACAAGAACTCCGCGGCACCGTCATACGGTGCCAAGGATATGCCAAGTGTGGCTAATTCGTCGCTTCCTTTAGGCAGTACGTGAAACTGGGAGATAAGGTTTGCACGAAAACTAGCAGGGATGGTTAGACGATGTACCTGGTTGTACTCTAGGACGCCCTGTTTGACCGCCTTGAGCGACGTAAAGATCCCGTTGTGGTGTTTACTCCTGCACATCAAACTTTAGCAATGTTTAGACATACCGCAATCAAAAATTTCACCAATATTTACTGAAGTCTTCATGTGTCGTGCCTTCCTTCTTCTTGATAAGGGCGACAACGCGGATGGTCATGTTGGTTCGTGGGAGGCTGTTTTGGATGGGGTGGTAGTCCAAGTGTTACAAAGCCTGAGAGGTGATAAGGATGATGATGGGATGTTGAGTGTAATGTAGAACGATGCGTCGCCGGTTGGTTGTGGGTCTCTAACGTTAACGTTCCATGTGAGTTAAGTAAAGATGGAACGCTGTAACTGAACGTTTCGCTTCAGCCGCGGCATCCGGCACTCCGGCCCGTATTCCCGCGATTGTGAGCTGCGGGCGTTCAGAACGTTCAGATCGAAGATGGCGTCTAACTTGAACCTCACCCATGGTCTCGTCACCTTCCTAGACCGCTCCAAAACCGTCGAGATCTCTGTTCAGCTATGTCGATTCTCGCGTTCGCTCTCCTCTGAGAACGGATATCAGACAATTCTTGCCTTTGACTCAGCGCAACAGCCGTTCGGTCTATCGAAAGGATGGTCCCTGAAGATGGAGAGAGGACGTGCAAGCAATTCCTGAATTACTATGCTAGCCACACATTACCGACTTCACTTCTTGATCAACTTTGACCCAAAAGTCGGCAAACATCCATGTGTTCCATCGCTGGCCGGTTACTGCATGCTGCCTAGAGAATTTGGGATGGGTCCAACATCACGTTGGACACCTCAAGTGAGATGCTCTACATGGTACTGACCCAATAGACGCTTTGGTGCTTGCTGTCGTGCTCCAATGGAGTTGTTCCTTCGAGTGCATGAAACTGCAACACAATATTACACGCTTTAACATTGATCAATTCCTCAAGCGGTCTTTGTTCTGTTACAATGCAGACCCCTTGAAACCCATTCCAGCAACAGCCTTGCCACAGATCAAGATTTGGAACTATGTTTTGAAGAGATGCCACCGTTCTATTGATAAAATTCGCTCTGGCTCTGAATCTAAGACTTTCTGTCACCATTGATCTGCCGTTTGATATGGACATTCCGTCTGCTACGCCAATTGACGCCATATTTTCCGCTGTAGCCCATACCCCCGACTAAATTACATGAGTCTTATCATCAAGAGGTCATCTCTAATGCGACCAAATGTACTGTCGCTAATTGCGCAAATTCCTCCTTCGTGATCAATCTGTCGGTCGAAGGTGTGGTTTTCGGTTCCGATGGGCTGAAATTTGCAGTGGATGATCCTGTTTCATGTCGGAAAAAATGTGACTCTCAAGAAGTGCAACTTCTCGTTTCTCAAGGCGAAAGCGTCGTTGATGCGATATGACGTGGTAAAGGCACTCAAAACTATTGAGAATTGCAATACGGGACTGCCTTGGACTCCTCCGACCGTACTTATTCGAGTAGAACACCTAAAGCTGAAGTTTTCGGATTTTTTTGGAACAAAGGTATTTTGATGAGGTGCGTTTACCTGGTCTATGCATCCCATGAATCACTGTCAAACGCCAGACTCAATCAATGCTATCATTACACAGATTATTACCCTCAGCAGCTTTTGAAATCGACAATCCTGTGTTCAGTCGCCACTGTCGTGATTCACTCTCCAGCTTCCTATAGCAACAGGGCAAGGGCAATGCGCGTTGGAGTTGACGACGACGACGACGACTACAGTGGCAATGGGCAAGTCATAATTAGACCGCAACTCGTAGGTTCGTATATATCAACAACAAGAACATTAGCGATAATAGAAATTAGTTTGGATCAATATTTGTGGAATCATGATATGCCTTGGAACATACAAAGCCCCGAGTGGTCTCACTGGACGCGATGGCATCGAACTTCCTTACCATGACAGCAACGATGGTTCGTAACATCACCTGCGCGACGTTTTGCCCTCCATAGATTCGTGTGCCGGCCTCTACGCACGTTCAAGGCCGCGCGTGACCTCGCGAACTCAAAGAAAACTCAGTCAACTAACGTGTATAAGCCTTGCATCCAACGACAAACATATGCAACTCAAAGTACGATTATCAAAAACCACTCTAATCTATAAAATTGCCTCAGTTGTTGAATCAACAGCTGCCAATCGAATCGCGAACG
Source organism: Rickenella mellea (assembly GCA_004355085.1). Lineage (NCBI taxonomy): Eukaryota > Fungi > Basidiomycota > Agaricomycetes > Hymenochaetales > Rickenellaceae > Rickenella > Rickenella mellea. The sequence goes on from ML170160.1 coordinate 9,248, forward strand.
TTGCCGATGACTTGAACGCAGAGATTACCGAACTGTTCAGTGGCTGAGATATTCGTACCTGTGAGTTCCTTCTCCACCTGACGAACCTTTGGACACCTTCGCATGCTCAAAGACTCAAGACTTAGCAGCGGCAGTGCGGACTACTTGGACGCCAACGCGTTACCCATCTAAAACTGGCGGACATTGCTCCCTCAGCTGCGATCATGTTTCTAAAAGGCTAAAACTTGACAATTTATACCGTGCTATTGCAGCCATTGCAGAAAGTCAAATCGCATCGGTTCACTTGCACGACGGGTTGTTCAACTTCGAGTCTCATTCATCACAAATTTGTATCGGGTATATACGCGCTAAAAGCAACGATTCATTTGGACTTGTACTAAAGTACTATTTGGCAGACGGCTTGCAACGTTCACTCAAAGGAAACCATGCAACTCGGAAATCACTTGTTCAACTGCACGCGTTCCGAAGGGAGACCAGTCCCTAGATGCTCGTGCGCTGTGATCGCGTTCCTCAAAAAACATGTGTGTTGCTAGGCGGGTGCATACACTATTTCGTCGCAAACTTGTCCCCCCGGAAGGGCTACTTAAATGCATCGATCTGCTCCTCCATCCAAGCCCATAGATCCCTCCCGAGCTGCGGGTTGAGCGCAGATTTGCTGAGCTCCCCTTTACGAGCCCAAGGAACGAAGAACTGTCAGCCGGCATGAATGAGCGGTCCCAAAACGCGGACACCTAGGTATTGAAGACCACCTACTTTCCCGTTCCAATTAGCCCCATCAGGATGGGTCGCTGCGTAGAGCGGCGTCAATGCACCGAACGGTACCGGGTAGCTGATGATTTTCTGACGAATATCATTAATATTTGTATCCGACCCACCCTGAGAGGTGGTCGATGGGCACGTACTAAGATGGCTCGTTGGATTAAACTATCGACGTGACGAGACAGGTCCGATTTCAGTGCCCCTGGGTTCAGCGAGATTGAGACGATACCCTGATCCCCGTACTGCCGTGCAAGCTCGCTCGCGTCTACGAGGTTCGCGAATTTACTCTGGATATATAATCCCGTCGTGCTGAGTTTTTTGCGAGCTGGGCCATCTTTGAGCGTATCAAATTTGATACTATCTGTCATCAGCCCGGCGTTTGATGCGACAGTGATAACGCGCGCATGCCCCGCGGTCTTGGCGGTTGATAAGAGGACGGGGAGTAGCAGTTTGGTAAAATAAAAGTGACCTTTCGGAGATGGTGAGTGAGAATTATGCGGTTGAAGATTCCATTACCCAGTACGTTGGTGCCAAACTGCAAGTCGTAGCCTAGCATCAACAGGTTAAATTGAGAGCGCAAAGCCCTATGCAATGGTAATCCCTACCGTCCTTCGTCACTTGGTCAATCGGAGTCATCATAACACCACTAAAGGTTGCCATGAGGGTGTTTCCCACCCATAAACACGAATAGCCCATCACTCACGCATTGTTAATGAGGACATGTAACTCCTTTTCGTTCCTGATGATATTTAATTGCTGGTCAACTAGGGACTCGACACAAACTGAAGTCCACAATCTCACTCCGTAAACTCCCGTGCGGACTCTTTTATCGAACTGAGTTCGGAAAGGTCGAGCTGGAGGAACCGCGCTTTCTTTCCGGTAGAGACTGCGAGTTCCTCGATCGCCTCCATTGCTTTGCTTGGATTGCGTGCCGCGAGGTACACGGTTGCATTGTGTTGCAGGAGACCCTGCAACGATATACTCGTTACTGACGTTGGTCAAATTGTTAGGACGCGAGCTCCGCACCTTGATAATCTCTTTACCGACGCCAGTGTTGCCGCCAGTAACGATTATTACCTTTCCTTCGAGATCGGGGATGTCCTCTACGCTGAAAGTCGACTTTGGAGGGAACATCTCCCGACATAAAGACAGAGCGGTACCCATGACTGTTGGAAGGATGGCAGGGTACGGCCCGGTGTGAGTGCAGCCTCTCGAACCGTACGGCCGTGAGTGTAACACAGGGATGTGCTCCGACTCACTGGGTATGTTACGGTATCCTGACCAGGATTGCACATCAACGACGGAGCTGGAATTCGGAAGACCGCACCGCACACAAAAATAAATTTAGGACGAACGGTTTTTGAACCCATCGCCGGTCATGACACAGCAATTCCCAAAGGAGCAGAGGATCGATCGTGCCGAGATTTAGTTCTCAGATTGAACGTCGATCCGGCAACCCAACTTACGACCGGATAAGCGATCAGTTCGGCCATTAAATTTGCAATCTTTTGCCTTTGGCGGGTGAAATTCATTCCCTTCGATGTAAGCATCGCAACGCTCGGGGTGACATAAACACTTTGTTCTTGTTGTGCACTACAAATTTTAGTGAATCCTAGATGACGCACACCGGCCGGCATGCAACGTGCCATCTGCTGTATACTTGCCTCTGTCCTTGTATACCAATTAATCGGCACTGACTACACGAATACAATGGCATCCTTAGCTGCATCCATGAATCTAGCGTCCGCCGCAAAATATTCGAAACCCGTCGCTGTTTTCGTGGGCGGAACATCTGGAATTGGACAAGGAATGGCAGAGGCATTCAATCGACATACGAAGGGCAACGCCCACATTGTCCTTGTAGGCCGGAACAGAGATGCGGCGGAGACCATCATTTCGAAGATGAAATCGGCGGCTGGGGAATCGGGGTGTGTATTCACCTCATTGTTTGCTCAACTGTTCAGCCTTGAAAGACATGTCGGCAGCACGGCATCGTATGAATTCGTATCTTGCGACGTCTCCCTCATATCCAATGTCAAACGCTCCGCCGCCGAAATATTCTCCAGGCATCCAAAAATCAATTTCCTAGTCTTGTCAAGTGGTTTCATGTCCACCACTCGCTCCGAGACGGAAGAAGGAATCGACAGAAAATTGGCAGTGCAATATTACGGACGTTGGTCATTCATCCACGAGCTCCTCCCAGCGTTACGTTCTGCGAAGGAAGCAAGCGAGGATGCGAAGGTCATGTCCGTCTATTCCGCCGGACATGGGGGAGACATCGACGTTACCGATCTCGGTTTCAAAAAGAGTTACTCTCCTTCCGTGGCTGCTTCAGGTTCGACATACAATGACCTGATGTGCGAGGTCAGCCCACCCCAGTGGTCCTCATGGACGCTGCAGTCCTGCGAATATTAATATTTCTTCTCCCCTCAGGAATACGCACAACGCAACCCCGGCATCGTCTTTGCTCACTCTTACCCAGGGAACGTCCGCACTAATCTCCTAAAGGCATCGGATTCAGTGCTCCTACGGGCGAGCAATATTTTCCTCCCCCTTCTCTACCCCATCACGGTCTCTCAAGATGAGTGTGGGGAGTACCTTTGGAGTGGTCTTTACCGCATTGCTGCGAGCGGTGCTGGTTCGGCTGGCGTGCGTGGTGCGTATCGCATTGGCAGTAAAGGTGAGGATTTGGGGAAGATGAAATATTTTGGGACGCCAGAACAGCGAAAGGCGCTGTGGGAGCATACTATTAAAGAAACCAGAACTGCTGACGCGTAACGTAGAAATCTCAGTCTCCACGCCAGTGGAATCATTTTATCGTAAATCTTTTTGCACTCAGCATTTGTGCTGTTCTACATATGTGAGGAATCGAATCTATGTCGACATTCTAGTCCTTGGAATTTTTTTTAATCCAAGACCTTTTCTGTCCTTCAAACGCAGACTCTGCAATGCCTGCCACTCCATATTGCACAGCTTAATTGGCGACAGAATGCTGGCGCCTGTTCCTGGGTTGGATGCGGCATCGGAAAGGTTCAGGGTGTCTACGATTAATACAAGTCAGCCAGCTATTTGTCCCACCAAAATCACAGACACAAACCTAGTCATCTCCTTCCCGAACTTCAGCGGTGGGAACAGTTCCTTTCCGTTGACGATTTCGGGAAGGAATTCGAAGGAGGTGAGCATCTGGGCAACCGCAGTCCATATCGAGTTGTCGGCGACGTGGAGACCGGGGCAGCGTCGCCTTCCGAACCCAAATACTACTTCCCGTGGGTCGGAAGGAACTTCGCCGAGATCGCTTCCGTCGATGAAGCGACTGGGTAAGAATTCCTCATGGCGAGGGCAGGCATTAAGCATATCGCTTAGTGACAAATAAGTCAGCACGAAGTGCCGTCGAAAAGGACTATCAACTCACTATATACTTGCAATAACACTAGTCCCCTTGGGTATGAAATAGCCCTCATAGACGTCATCCTGTATGACAGCATGCGGAATTGCTATCACGAGAGGAGATGCCCATCTGTAAGTAGCGATACAATCCTCAAACCACCGTCGTCGTTTTGTACAAGCAGAGAGACTCACCTGAAGAGTTCCTTGAGGAAAGCTTCGAGGTACGGAATGTTAGGCCGATCGTCGAGGGTTGGCAGCCGGTCGTAAGGTATGACAGCATCGATTTCCGCTTGAACCTTGCGTTGCACGTCTGGATTGCGGACCATCGCCAGGATGAACGAATTCAGAGTCGCCATGGTCTAATACGTATTCATTGATATATTGATCGAAGCACGAATGAAATGGATTGGGTCGTACCGTGTCTTGCCCAGCTGATGTACGACAATGCGAGTCAATTCGAATTAGTAAGGCGTGGTCTATTCGGGACAGTAATTTGGACACACCTCCGTACAGAATACCGGCTAGGCCGCGAATGTCATGTTCATCTTCAGTAGATATTTTATCGATTCCACCAGACCCATTAATAGCATTATTAACGAGAGATGAACGAGCGGTGCCGTCCCTCTTTGCTGCATGAGCCGGAGTTGTCGTAAATTTGATAAAAATGGCGATACTCACAATCTTATCTTTTGCCATATCATAGGGAACACCGTTTGCTTTGATTACTTCTTGTCGGATATCCGATATTACCTTCTTGAAGCCGGAGAACGGAGCGTTGTTAGGGTAAGATGTATAAAACCATCTAAGAAAGAGCCAGTAAAGGGATGTTCGTTGTTAGGATGAAACGGACGCACTTCAACGAAGGGAAAACGTCGACCAATGCACCTGAGGCTTGGTATGCTTCTGCAGACTTTCGCACGGCATTGTTTACTGTCCTCTCAGGCATCATCAGCACACCGTAATTATTTAGGGAATGTCCATCACCTAAGCGAGCCAGATATTCATCGTCGGATGTGATATCCAAATCGTAAGTCAGCCTGAAAATTGTCGAGGAGGCGTAGCTATAAAATTGAAAGCGAGAGTTAGCTGCCATTAAAGACTAAAAAATAGGGAGTGTCTTACATGAGTATATGGTCGCGGAATTTTTCGGGTTGAGAAGTGAGCGAAGCAATCAGACGAGAGGCGAGTTCTTCGTGCATGGTAGCATAGCTGCGAGCAGCGTTGGGATTCAGCAGCGCTTGCGAAAGTCGTCTGTGTTTCCGAAACTGTGCTCCGTATCGCATGGTCGGCATAGCTGCGTCCCATCCCAGTCTAGAGATCATGAAGTTTGTTCGTAACTTCAATATACGAATATAACTTACAGTTCATTTTCAAGAACCATGTTGGGTCGATCTGAGTAGATGGCACCCCTTTTCTCGAGAAGGTCGTTGGCGATTGAGAGTTTACTGACGATGAGGCTTTGGAAACCGAAAATAGAGAAATGAATCATGTTCCCTACGGAGATGATAGTCAGTATGCGTCGAAAACAACATCTTGCAGTGCACCATAGGTTTTGGTCCACTCTAGGAAGATAAGATTTGGACGCTCTGCTTTGGCAACCTCAATCAGATTCCCGATGAAAGGGTAACCTCTAGGGCCGGGAGGGAGCTTTAGGTGCTTCCTCGATCGACTACGGCGTTGAATGAATGCCAATAGTACCAAGGATACCAAAGCCACGACAGCTATCGAGAGTGGGAAATGCGTTCCTTCGAGACGAAGGTATGCGACCATGTCGGCGAGTGTCAATTCAAGAAGTTGTTGGATTCGGAAGTAGGACGGGTTTGGGGCGTATCGTTATAATATAGTCTTGATCTCGGCCCCGCAGCCTGAGCTACATCACATCGTGTAACCACCGGACTAATCGGACGATCGGCACGAATTCTTACAGTAATGGACATCAAGGGATCCTCGTGTACGCGACATGAGATTTGTGGTCAGCTTTCGCAGTCACGGTCACACATACTGGGCAACATCCTTACGTACAAACATTTTATGGGGCTGCCTTTGAACGATACCGATAACGCTTCAAGTTTCAAAAGCGGAGCGCTCAGTCCTTCGCATTAGAGCCGGGATGGCTGTTCTGGTTTTGTCATCGTCCGAGTTGGCCAGGCCAGCAGTACACCACGATACTCGAGGCAGTTGAACGTTGAAATTTCAGACATAATGGTCAAACTTTCGAGTTCCTACTGGTACGATAAAGGCTGATTTTCTGTCTATGAAATGCTTTGATACACCATGTGGTCTCTCTCATGTGCAAAGCCGTCCACCGTCAATCATTATCTAAGAGTCGCGGTATTCAAAATTCGAAGTATTCAGAGAGTGGAAAGTTGCTAACCGTTTGTCCTAGGATCAACGACATTAGCACGATACAAGTAGTTGAAAACGTCGGAAGCCTCACCAGTGATGAAACGAGATTCTTTCGAAGACAAGAAGGAGACCAGAGCGGCGATATCTTCAGGCGTTCCGTGGTCACCGATAGCACAAGATCCCTTTTGCTGCTCCAAGAACTCAGCACCGTAATTCCTCAATGCTGTTTTAATCCGTTAGCTCCAAGATCTTGGCCAAAACAGTGAGGGATCCACAACGCAACTGAGATCAGTGACGACGACGCCTACGAGAGTGGTTCAACACATACTTTCGTAACATAATTCTGTGGGGACTTACCTGGTGCGTACGTGTTGACCGTAATACCACTTGGACCGAGTTCACGGGCTATACAGGAGTCATTACATCACTTCTAGAAGAATTAACGGATAACGACCAACCAGCACTATGTGTAAGGGCACGCATCCCAGCTTTGCTGGCAGCATAGGCGCTGCCCATGGGGAGGCCAGAGAAACCACCAAGCGACCCTCCGCCGATGAGTCTGCCGCCACGATTTTGCTCTAGCATCTGCTTGGCGGCGTGCTTGAAGCACAAAAACACTCCTCGAAGGTTGACTCCCTGTATCTCGTCCCACTGTTCAACCGGCGCTGTGAGCAAAGGCCGTCATTTTATCAACTGTTCGACGTCTTCAGAGGGCCGGACACGTACTTGACACGAGAGGTGAAAGTTCGCAAACACCGGCGTTTGCGACCATCTAATTCTCATTGGTGAGGTGTTCGTACTAAGGGATATATTGACTTACAACGTCCACCCCACCCAAAGTAGAAATGACATCCTTTAGCATACCTTCTACCGCAGACTCGATGGAGACATCGGCCGCTACGATGCAAGCTTTGCGCCCAAGTGCCTGGATTTGGTCGGACACCGCTTTGAGCTTCTGTACTTGTTCCTCGGATGGAAGGTCGTTCAAACCGATGTCGAATCCGTCCGCGGCGAGGCGCAAAGCAATGGCCTTACCAATGCCTTGAGCAGCGCCGGTAATGATGGCAACTCTTTTCGTAGACATGTTCAAGTTAGAGCTGAACGGTTGCGAAAACTCAGGACGGCTCTGCCTTTTACCCTTCAGCGACGAAGTCTCGAATTATCCCCGCCGAGCAGTTGCCTTCCGTCTTCAACGGAGGCTAAATTACGCGGAAAGAAAGGTGATACGCCAGTCCCTTACAAAACGCGACAACATTCGATTACTGATAAGACGGAAATTGGAGGCATGAGTCATGCTGGATAAAAATGGAACCCACCTTCTCTTTTTTCCAGGAATTAGTCAGTCGGTCCCCCGGAAACTGCTAGCATATACTCATATCACTCATTATCAGGATCGATCTAGATTATGTTCATTTTACTGAACGTCGATCCCGATCAGGTCTTCGGCGCTTAAACTTTAAACTTCCGTTTAGCCGATCAAGGGGTAAAATTCAACCGAGCCGTACTCACCGACTTCAGGGACAACCAACCACCACGTTGTCACGATGTACGAAACTGAACGCTTCCAGAAAACTGATTGCGCCAATGTCGGAACTGGGATCGCGTATTACGATAACTACCATCAGGGCTTCCTAGTCTATGTCCATGTGCATCATTTGCCTTGGTGGAAACACTCGTTTGACAACACTCGTTTGACTGGAAATCCGCGTTCGGTGGAACGGGTCAAGAGGCCGAATCCCCTGGTCTGTGTGTCTGACAAGTCAACGTCGGCTGTCAAGATTATTCCAACGGCCCGCTTTAGAGTCGAATTCTGCTATCCACAAGCATGATCTTTGAAGCTCTGAGCGCGAAAATGAGCATGCAACAGGTCTGGGGAGACTTTGGCTACAAGATACTCGGAGCGATCGCTATATTCCTTCTGGCGGCATTCGTGCGCCTCAAAAGACATATTCAAGTGGCGATCGGTAACATCCCTGGTCCTAAGTCGCGATCTTTGACAGGTGAGTGTTTGAATACACTTTCAATGTTAATACTGTACCCATCAACTGTACCCCTGCAGGCAATTATCCCTTGTTGCACGATGCTGATAAAGGTTGGGAGTTCTTCGAGGAAATCAATACAAACTGTGAGTATTCGACCAGGTCAAATTCTGGATTTACACTCACTTCAACCTGTTGTAAGATGGAAGTGTGTGCAGAATCACGACTCCTATCGGGGTGAGTGATGTCTTGTCTTCAAACTATTCGACCAAAATTTCACGGCGCATCACTAGTGCAACGATATGTTGTATGTCGCTGATCCACTCGCGCTGAACCATATGGTTCGAAGGGTAAAGCATTTGCCTATCATCTGAACTCTAACCTAATGTGTGTTCATCCGCAGGACGAACATCTGTTCGACGATCCGCCAGAAATCCATATGTAAATACTTCAATTCAAGGGACCGCTCTGTTAATACTTACATTGGCGAGTCAGAATGTTGCAGATGGTCCTGGGTAACAAAGGCCTTGGTGCCACCATAGGAGCCGAGCACCACCGACAACGCAAGTTCTTGAATCCAATATTTGGTACCGCTTATCTACGTCATATGCCCCCTTTGTTTTTCGAAGTGAGCCAAAGAGTACGTGCATCTCACCCCCAGTTGCCATGTTCCTTGCGCTCATTGAATGCATGTTGGGCAGTTTATCGCCTCTCTTCGGACTCTCTGCGCCGACGGGCCAACGGAGGTTGGTGATTAGTTTCTTGATTTTATTTTGTCTAAAATGGCACTAGATTGACATGAGCCACTGGGGAACAAGAGTGTCTCTGGAGTTCGTCGGACAAGGGGCAATGGGGTTCTCGCTTGATTCCCTCGCAATCGACGCAAAACCTAACCTGTATGGTGAAGACCTAAAGCAAGGATTGTGAGCACCACCCCTCATGCCACTTATTTTATTCACTCCGCTAATAATCTTACAGTGTCGCATTATCCACGCCTGCTGCAAGGCTCGCAATGAAGTACTTTCTACCCAAGATCGCCAACATTCGGACCCCTGCGTTCAACAGATTCCTTTTGAACCTTGTACCTTCACAGCTCGTCAAAATTGTGAAAAACTTCGTCTGGGAGCTGGATCGTAATTCGAAGGAAATGTTTGCGATGAAGAAGCAAGCACTAGTAGCTGGGGAAGATGCGCTTTCTAGTCAAACTTCGAAAGGAAAGGACCTCATGACGGCTCTGAGTGCGAATAATTTTCTATGTCGCCCAGCGATTTTTGATTTGATTTCTCCATCCCAGTTCGCGAGCACGTCCTCGTTGACAGAGAGGATCGGGTTGGCGAGGAGGAGGCCACGTCGCACGTAAGTAGCATTTCGTCCATATCTGTCGTTGTGGCTGAAAATTTGTCATCGATAGTTCAGGTGTGGTGTTCGACACTGTGTATATGGACCCACTGACATGCACCTTCCAGGACCCTCCTGTTCGCTGCTACTGATACCTCATCCTCCGCCATCCTTAGGACGATTCTCCTCCTTGCGGAGCACCCCGTCGTACAGACGCGCCTTAGAGAAGAAATCCTCGCTGCTAAATCAGAGTCAGACGGTGACCTTTCGTACGAGAAATTGCTGGCCCTGCCGCTCCTGGATGCAGTTTACCGTGAGACACTGCGCCTGTGAGCTCTCCAAATAATGTCAAACGTTCATCCACTCAATGTCAATTCGCAGACACCCTCCGGCATCATATATTGATAGAGTGTGAGTGGTATTCCCATGTGGTGATAGATATTCAATGATAGCCTTCGACAGCGCAATTAAAGATACAGTTCTGCCCTTAGCATTTCCGATTATTGGGAGGGATGGCAAGACTTTGAAGGAAATCATCGTTCCTAAAGGTACGGCGATCACCATGTCCATTGTTGGCGTCAACCGGAGCACGGATGTCTGGGGTCACGACGCCTTGGAGTGGAAGCCAGAGCGATGGCTTAACGAGTTACCGGCGAGCATAAAAGGTTCCCGCATGCCGGGGATTTATTCCAACATGTATGTGTCTCTCGTCTCTTAATCGTCTCTCACTTAATTTATTATGCAGGATGACATTCTTGGACGGGAAGCGCCACTGCTTGTAAGTGCTCGTAAGCTGTGAAGGTGTTGTAGAGGCTAATGATTTTTTTGTGATATAGGGGATACCGCTATGTTCAGATCGAATTAAGTAAGCACCATTTCAGCGTGCGCTTCCAATTACATTCTCATGACACCTCCTTTTGCAGAAATTCTGATCAGCGAAATGATTTGCGCGCTGCAATTTGCTCCGTCGGACAAACACAGCCAGATCTCGTGGCCCATGGCGTTGACACATTCTCCCTTTGTTGACAGCAAGATGTCCATGCCGTTAAAGGTCTCGTTGGCTTAGGGAACATGATTCCAATCGCTTCAAATGTCGCTATAGAATTCAATGATAGATTTTTGTATGGCTCGTACACCGTCCTCCCAATCGTCATTTTTCCCATAATAAAGGATTGTAAAGCCACTTCAAAGCACACGCACGATTTTGCTTTAACGGTCGCGGAAACTATCTAACAGTTGTTTTCAAACCGAACAGAGGGCTCTCTAACTTATATATATTTGAGCAAATTTTGATAGGACAGAGAAAGCAAAGTAGCTAAGTGAATTTTCTGCGGTGGATCTGACAACGCAAATATAATGAAGTCTATGAGAATAAAATCACCGTAGCCAGACAAGACAGACAAAAAGTTGACGCTATATAACACGTAATTAGGGATCAGGCATTCGCCTGTTTTATGAGATCTGCTGCCCTCTCCGCCAGAACGTACACGGGCACTTGCGTATGACCTGCAGGAACGAACGGCTACGAGGACACACGCGTCAGGTATGCGACAAGGCGAGCTTATGAAATTACACACCAAGACAGACGCATCAACGACTCGCAAACCCTTCACGCCTTTAACTTTCAGGTCCGGGTCAACGACACCCCAGCGCGCCCCGCGAGGGCTCATGGAGTTCGTCCCAACAGCGTGGATGTTCGGTAAAGTGTTATTTCGTATGAAGGATTCGAGGGCCTGGTCGTCCACGGTGCCGTTGGCTGTGATAACGGATGCCAGCGCGGGGAACGGTGCGATGACGTAGTTGGACCATGCTGGGAGGGACACCATGCGTATGGCGGTGATGATGGCCTGCTTTTGGACGAACATATCCATGGGGTGGGTGTAGAACCCGCCGTCAAGGATTGGTTCTCCGAGAGGGTTCTTCGGGTTTAGTGTTAAGGATCCGCCTGGTAGGTTTCTATGTCAATTGGCCAACTCTCGCGATGATGGTGGACTCACGAGACAAGGGATTGAGTGCAATAGGTGATACATCCATCAAAGGTGGCGACGCGGGCCGTCCATTCTGCATTGATCTCAGCTCAGATTCCAGTCTCCTACTGAAATTTGTATTTTTGCGACTCACACTTGGCTCAATCTCGAAATGCGGAGAAAGCGGGCCAGCGGCAGGATCGCCATACTTCTTGAGCATCTGCTGCACCTCGGGATCCGACTCGTTCATTCGCAACCAGATTAATTGGTTTATCCCACCGGCCGTAAACGGGCCAGTTCGGTTTTGGTTCCATTGCGCCTGCGCCGCAGCCGCCGTTGTTGCGTTATCCAGTATGTGCTGGAAGTTGTCTGTCGAGGTTGTGCTCCAGCGAGTGTTCGGTACTAAAGTCTGGTCGGAGAGGTTCTGGCCGACGCTCGGGAGATTGGCGATGACGGAGATATTCAGGCTCGACAGTGTCCCAGCGTCTCCAATGCCGGAGTTCAGCAGAATGTGGGGGCTTCCTACGGTTCCAGCGGAGAGGATGACTTCGCGTGCCGCGCGGGTATATAATATATCCACTACGCAAGTCATCAGTTAATTGTTTATGTGGAAGTGTGAGAGCAGACACAAACCATTACCGGTACCTTGAAGAAATTCGACCGTGTCAACAGCTCCGCCAGCTGACGATTGCAAGACGCGACGGACTGTTGCGTGTACGAGGACGTGCAGATTGGGACGCTCCAAGTACTTGTCAGCGAGATAGGACCAAGCTGAGCTAGATCGAGTGCCATTTTGGATGGTATATTGCGCCCAACCTAAAGATAACAGAAAGGTCTGCCAAAGGCACAAGGAATATATGAACGACAGAGTTACGTACTGACACCATAAGTTACACCGCCGTTATAATCAAGCGTAAATGGGAAATCTTTGCTCGCCTCTTCGGTGACTCGCGTGATGATAGAGTCTGTGTCCATAGGAAATGAGTTCACGCCGTTGCCGAGGATGCCACGGGTTCCATGCACACGAGGATCGAAGCGACCTGTGGTATTGAATCCTTGCGCAGTGGACGGAAGAAAATGTTCATTCTAAACACGAAGGTTAGCCATACACGTCGTACACTTCATTCAGATCATTCTTGCCCTTCTGAAATACGGCTGAAGCGCATCCCATGACCAGCCGCGGTCGCCGGTAACCGCAGCGTAACGATCAAAATCTTCAGCGGTTCCACGACTGTATACCATGCCATCTGTAAAATCCGAACCGGGTCAGCATCGTGAAACATGGAGGATGTGGTAGCGGGGACTTACTTATAGAACTGGATCCGCCTAGAATGAAACCGCGGGTGAACCCAACCACTCGACCGTTAAGCCCTGGTTGTCTGGTGGAGAAGAGATTTCAGACGGTAAGGTGGGGAGTGGAACGCCCAAGTGACATACGCAACGTAAGACGTATTCCAAAACAGCGAAGGCTCTGCAAAAGCCTGCCGAATTAGATATGGGATTGTAACCTCCGGTTTGCCACGGTTTCTATAGTGTCATGTCAATTTCGTAGGACATATTGTAACGAGGGGACATACGTGGCGCCAGCTTCAAGTACTAACACGTTGACGTATGCATCCTCGGAAAGACGGTTGGCAATAGCACATCCAGCGGTACCACCTGACGGTATAGTATGGGATCATTGTACTGATTAAAAATTGTAAGGAAACATACCACCGACAACAATGTAGTCGTAGCTGTGGATTGACTGGAGGTCAGAGAAGTTCTCGTAGATGAGGGCACTGCAGCGAAGAGCCAGAGCGGCGAACAGAAACGAAGACAGTCGTGAGGAAACCATGAGTGCTGATTCTCACTCGGAGATGAGACCGTTCAAAGATTTGAAAGACTTCACGGTTGGATAGACATATGACGGATTGCATTTTATGGAGGACCCTTTGACCGAGCATGTGGAAGGTGATCTGGTTGCAGAGTTCCTGAGATTTCTCGATATGGAAACTGAATATTTGCGTCGCGTGTCGTCGGCTATCTAATCTCAGGTTACCGTTACAAAGGTCTTGCAAACACCATGACAAAAATGCTAACGACGTTCGGCGAACTGATCGGATCGACCAATTGCTTGGATCTGTGCCCTGAAACTCGATACCTGGTCACACAAAAGCTCCTAGCTTCGAAGCTATCCCACATTCCCTAGTCATGGCTCTCAAAATTCGTTTTGCTGCGTTTTTATCCTTGGCTCTGTCCTGCCGCGCCATCTTGTATGAAAACGTAAATCAGCTGCCTTCAGTAAAATTTGACTACATCATCGTTGGTGGTATGTAGAATGTCTTTATGCACCTGCGAGATGCCGTTGACGCCAGAAAAGGTGGAACTGCTGGAAGTGTGCTCGCTAACCGTCTGTCCGAGGATCCGAACGCGCAAGTCTTGTTACTCGAAGCAGGCGCATCGTGCGTAGAGCGCTCTTCAAATGCTACAGTATCTCAGCGTAAATAATTTTTAGCGGCCGTGGTGTTCTTGAACTCGAGGTTCCATTCTTTAATCTCTTCGGTCCCCATGACCCCCTCTGGACCTGGAACTCATCATCCATCCCGTTAGCCCGTCCTCATGCCCCCTTTTTTCTACATTCCCTGACAACATACCAGACAATCAGAGATTAATGATCGGATCTTAGAATACCCGCGGGGACGCGTCCTAGGGGGATCCAGCGCAATAAGTAAGTGATGTCTTTTAATATATACAAACAATTTCTCATTGCGCTTCAGATGGGATGTACTACTCTCGTGGGCCGATTGATGACTGGGACCGAATGGCAAAGGTAACCAAAGATTCTGGGTGGTCTTGGAACAACATATCTCCGTACTTCAGAAAAGTGAGACGATCCCCTCTCTTCGTTGACTCATTGCCAATGTATTAAACATGAAATAGAGCGAGATTTTTGTTCCCTCCTTCGACGGACATAACATAACCGGGCAATATGACCCTAGTATTCACGGAACGAAAGGCATCATCGGCGTGAGCCTACCCAACTTCTCCTACGAAACCGATCCTCTTGTTACGGCTGCATCAAATGAACTTGGAGGAGACTTTTCCTTCGTTCAGGACTACAACAGCGGGCATCCTCTTGGCGTCGGTGAGTCCAATGCTTTGTTTTCCACAATCCTTACTCAATGAAATCTTTGTGTCCAGGTTGGTTTCAATTTACCGTTCGAAACGGAACTCGCGATAGTGCGGCGACCTCGTATCTTGCGGACAAATTTCTCGCACGGTCTAACATGCATGTCCTACTTCAAGCAACTGTTCAGCGTGTTGTCAAAACAACGACTGGCGGTCGTGTGGATGCGGTCGAATTCACGCAATCAGACGGCAATGGTACTCTATTTCTTCGCATCGAGTTATTCTAATATGGTTTTTAACCGTTGCTTCAGGTGACACCATCCGTGTAAATGCATCTCGTGAAATAATCGTGTCTGCTGGCACTTTCGGCACTCCGCACCTCCTCCTCAACTCTGGTATTGGCGATAACAAGACCCTCTCGAGTCTAGGCATCAAACCCATAGCCCATATTCCGGACGTTGGGAAGAACCTAACTGACTACGTTACCGTCATTCTCTCGTGGAGCGTCAATTCTACTACAACATTGTATGACGAAATCACACATAACACCACTTTTGCGGATCAAGCGCTCCTCCAGTGGAATACCTCTCACACAGGTCCATACGCCAATGGCGTGAGCAACCACATGTTCAACCTACGCATGAACGAAACAGATCCTGACGTACGGCAAATGTTGGAAAAATACGGAGATCTTTCGTCCGGACCAACTGCACCCCAGCTCGGTCTAATCTTTGTGGTAAACTTCTGCTTCTATAAAATCATTTCCCTCACTGACCAGAAAATCGACTTTGTAGGAAGGTGGTCTTGGGGCAGGAAACCATATCAGCTTGGAAAATTTCGTATTTTCCCCTCACTCTCGCAAGTCTTCCTCGACCAAATTTTGAGTTGCATAACTTATTGGCTCTGGTGGCAGGTGGTTCTGTGACCCTCAATGCGACGAATCCCTCAGGCGCTCCGGTCATCGATCTCGGCATATTCACCTCCCCATTCGATATATTTGCGTTAGGGCAAGGTGTGCGCATGGCATCGCGCTTTCTATCAGCCCCTGCTTGGGATGGATACATACTGGCGCCAGCCGCCGGTCTCGATCAAGCCTTCAACGCCGATGGTAGTATCAACGCGACAGCGCTGGATTCTTTCCTACGCGCAGGGGTGACTGCTGGGTGGCGCATGACGGGAACCGCTGCCATGTCACCTTATGGAGCTCACTGGGGGGTCGTTGATCCCGACCTTCGAGTCAAGGGTCTCGCCGGCTTGCGCGTTGTCGATGCGTCGATATTTGTGAGTCGGTTCAATCCGTCATTAATTATTATGCAGCGATATTTAACGCTTCTTCACCATAGCCATTTATCCCGGCGGCGCATACGCAGGTGCCTGTATATGCTGTGGCCGAGAGGGCAGCGGATATTATCAAGTCCTCATATTCCGCTGGACATTGATTTATTGTTTCTCCACCCGCCTCGTAGAACTCCCAATGTGCATAACTAGAAATTCAGTCGTTTAATGCCTTTGTCAATGCTACAGTGCCTTGCATAAAAAGCCTTCAATCGCGTCGTTGAGAAATATATTTGATTGTTCGACCAACCTCCCCAGCCCATCATGCGTCCCCGTTCTGTAAATTTCAAACAAGAACAAACGAATTTCTCAATTAGCGGGCTTGAGGTTTTTTTAATGCAAGGCACCGTAAGACCGTTACGACGGCAGCGGCTATTTGTTGACTGCATGTTTTGTTTCCGGCGCCCTCGCTAATGTTCAAGATAGAAGGTAGAATAAATTTGAGTAGAACCGTGTAATGTCATAACATCAAAACTTGAGGCATCATGCGGTTGCCTTTTGGAAGTATCAGCCAACTTCGTGTCGGGTCGCCCGTAGAATTTCAGGAACGGCTGCGATCGGAGGTCCGGGGAAACAAGCTTTTCACATCTGCAACGGATGACCGAATGTCGGTTCGGAACGGCAAGTTGATCATACTCCGGGGGCCCCCATCGCACGCAGCGGACTATGACGGGCGATCAATCTAGATTAGATTACTGTCGGAGCGATGTGCCGATCAGGGTCGTATATTTTATCGCGCCGAAGAATCGGAGATTGGAATGCTGTCTTCGTGGCGTTTTCATTCCAACTTCGGAACAAACTCTAACTTTCCGAATTCTGCGGATTCAACTCCTCGATGTTCGCACCATAATTTTCAGGATTCACCCCAGATCTTGCTTACGCGTGCACCCATCGCCGAAGACAGCCGAAGACAAACCCGGACGAAGAACTTCATGTCAACACAGGTGACGATGAGTCCGAACATTTTTAGTAACAAGCATGGGTCTGCTGCTGTAAGCAGGTTGCAGTGGAAGCAGAGGTATCAATGCATTGTTTGTCACTGATTGGACAAACACCAGGAGAGAGGCGTGAAATAGGACACCGATAGATCATTAAGAAAAAGGCGCTGAAGCAACAGTTGAACAAATCCCCCCTCTGATTCCTCAATAACATTAAAAATTCATACAACTATGGACTCTAGTATTCAAATGTCCATGCCTCACGTTCAGCCAGAAGATATTTGGTCTCTGGATGATGAGAAGGTACGTTATACTTGCTATGACAATTAATGTCTGACAATGATGGCGGTACGCTCTCGATAGGCAATTACTGAACCATATACATACGTGACTGCGATGCCTGGAAAGGACATTCGAGGTCGCTTCATTGAAGCAGCTAACCACTGGCTCCACGTTGCGCCAGAACCGCTGGCTATCATTTGCAAAATAGTAGCTATGCTTCACAACGCGAGCCTCGTGTGCGTTTCTTCTTTCGTGTTCGGACGACTCTCTGAAAAGTTTAATTATATAAGTGTTGACGACATTGAAGACAATTCTCAACTTCGCCGTGGTCAACCGGTCGCGCACAAGATCTATGGTATTCCACAGGCAATTAATAGTGCCAATTACGTCTATTTCCTCGCCTTGAAGGAGGCATCAGCTTTAAAGCCTTTTCAATTGGACGGTTACGATCTCAATGCAATAATTCTTCGTAAGCTAATTTCCAAACTTATGCGAGTTTGCGACCTTGAGTTAATTGTCCTCGTCGGTCCACCATAGATGAATTATTGAATCTACACAGAGGCCAAGGACTTGAGATGGTATGGCGTGACTCGCTGCGTTGCCCCACCGAAGAGCAATACATCGACATGGTCAACAAGAGTAATCACACGCCAAATTTTTTGACCTCGACCGAGAACTCACTGGAAACAACAGAGACGGGTGGGCTCTTCCGGCTGGCTGTTAAGCTCATGGCAGCTTGCGCACCATCACCGGTCGACATGTGCGTAATCTCCTTTACAATGTATTGCTCTACGTTCTCGCTAATAGAGCCCGATTGTCTTGAAGTGACTACGTGCCACTCTTCAATCTATTTGGCGTCTTCTTCCAGGTCCGTGACGACCTTATGAATCTCGACAATAACGAGGTAACGACCATTTAAATGGTCAATTATATATATATATTGACCTTGCGGAAAACTCTCTTCAGTACGAGAAGAACAAAGGCTTCGCTGAAGACCTTACGGAAGGGAAGTTTTCATTTCCCGTTATTCATGGAATCTTCGCTCAGAGGGATAGCAATGTCTTGACCAGTGCGTGTGGTCGGCATCTTGAACTCATGTTGTCTGTTGACTTACCCGTACATTTGCGTAGACGTTCTCCAGAAGCGACCAACGACACCGACATTGAAACTGCATGCGATTAACCATCTTCGCTACAGTACGCGGTCCTTCGAGTACACCAAGTCGATTCTAAATACACTCGAATCAGAAATTCGGTACGAGATTGAAGTGCTAGGTGGAAATGATAGGTTGATTGCTCTCGTCGATTTGCTCTCTGTTCGCAAGTAGTTACAAGTTGTTTGGCATAAACTGTGTATGGTTTGATTTGCAAAATAAAGCGGATCGACTCTGATTCACTAAATTTATTATAATATACGATTATTGATCACTTCCGATTAGCAAGAATATTGGCGTTCGGTACGGACGACTTACGAAGCATGGAAGACCACAGGGACTTGGATATGTGAATGCAGTATCACACAGAACGGAATCATACCCGCCATGTTAGCATGCTGTCTTCGGTGATCGGACATATCAAAAATTTGCCCTTTACTTCCTGGCCACGGTCATCGACGGTCAATGTGTAATCGGCCATATGACGGAACCCTGACAAGATGCCAAGTTGTATTTTTGCCGAATTGGCCAACCATCACTAGAGGAAACGGTTTCCGGCTAGCAGTCTCCGATGTCTTCTTATCACGGGTGATATGGCGTCCCAATGGCTTGGTGGGAGGGTGGGTTTTCCGTCCCTACCTCAACTTCTTATTATTGCAACAGATGAACGGATTCGAAACAAGGGTTCAGAACGGTCGAGTCTGTGTGTCTCTGTTTGTAGTACACTCGTGTAACCCCGAACTGCGACGTTATCAAAGCAACTCCAGCTCACACAATTTCTGATTCAGCGTCCATCAGGAAATAGCAATCGCAAACAGCGGTATGCCCGTAGCCTGAGTAATGAAGCCAAATCATGGTAATCTCTCCGAGCCAAGTTGGGTTACTTTTTTTGCACGAAATCTTCAGGCATTCTTTTCCAACCACCGCTCCAGATCTGCCTCCTGAATAAAGTCTCCAAGTTGTCAACTACGAGCACCGAGCACTCATTCAAATCGTCAACTTTGGGCGAACGACACGCATGACCCTGAAGCCGCTTCCTGTCGGGCTGCAAGCCTTCATACATGTTTTTATATTCTTCGGCGTGATATCACGCTCACGAGGGATGCGCGCGGTCATTTTTCTGCTCATTTTAGCCACGTCGCTGTTTATGATCCTTTTTACAACGACAGGGAAAGACTCCAGTGACATTGTCACTTGGAGCCTAATAACATCTACGTTACTCCAGGCATCGGATGTACTCCTCATCAACAATGTGGATGAGCTGCGTCTGGTCGAACAGAAGACACCGACAACCGACCTCTCACTCGTCCAGCGATGCAAATGGGTATTCAGGCTGCTGACGTCTCCACGAGCCATCGGCTGGACCCACGAACCTCGACACGCATTTCCCCCTCATCCTCCTGCGAATCAACGCCGGTTGGGATTTATCGCGAAGCAGTTATTATCTGCCTTCGCTTATTTTGTCATCCTGGACACGGTGCATACCTGGATAATACTTTCACCTGTATTCCAGCGCAAAGGGGTCGACTTACAGAGTGATGGATACCCAATGCGCTTGGTAAACACCGCGTTGCATGCGGCGCACATTTGGTCGTATATGAGCTTTGGTTATACGCTGGCATCCGCGGCCGCAGTGGCACTTCGAATTACAGAACCAAGCAATTGGCCTGCAATATACGGCCGGTGGTCTGATGCGTATACACTCCGTCGATTTTGGGGGTATGTGGTACATATTGATCTCGAAACCAACAAAAAATGACTGAGCCAACAGCCGCACATGGCATCAAGTTTTTCGACGTGTTCGTAGGCCATCACTTCTTTCTTTTTCTAGAGGTGCTTATCTCGTCGGTTAGGTGGTATCGACGCACGGAGATTTTGTGACTTACAGGATTCTCAAACTCAGGAAAGGAACCTTCTTGGCAGACAATATCCATCGATATACCGCATTCTTAGTATCTGGAATTATCCATGCGGTTGGCGAGTATGGGATGTTTAGGGACGAATTTTGGGAAAAGAGTGGAGCCATTCGCTTCTTCCTCCTACAAGCGACCGCGATCTGCATTGAACAGGAGATTTCCAAAGCATTTAGGCTGAAACCAACGCCCTGGCTTCGACGGTTGGGATTCGTATGGACATTTGTGTGGTTCGTTCACACTCTTCCACCTTGGATGAATCCGCAGTTTCGACACGG
This sequence comes from Rickenella mellea, assembly GCA_004355085.1. Lineage (NCBI taxonomy): Eukaryota > Fungi > Basidiomycota > Agaricomycetes > Hymenochaetales > Rickenellaceae > Rickenella > Rickenella mellea. Next base: position 30,034 of record ML170160.1, read on the forward strand.
GATGGCAGACAATTATGGCTTCCCCTTCAGCGTTTCGCACCGCCTGGTCACGGGACAATGGGACCTTGTTGCGTGAGGAGAGCATGTGCGGTTCATACTGTATCGCATGTAATGCTTCGCGGATCAAGGTTTTCGTCTCCATAAGTATTTGGTCGCTGGTCAACGTCGGCGGGGAAATAAATCAGAACGTCTTGTCATTTGGTTGATAGTGGTTGCCGTGAATTTCCGAAGCAATACTTCCCAGCTCCAGTGGGGAGATAATTTTCTATTGTACAACAGTCCGAGCGCTACCGGAATGACGCAATACCTCATGTACGTCGTGACCATGGTTTCGATTTGAGAAGCGTTTAGATAGTTGCACGGCGCAAAGGAATTCGGCGTTACACTGGACGTATACTGTTACTTTCGGGACAACAATAAACGTGGCGAAATTATCAGAGGTAAAACCCAAGCGTGAGGTCGGAGGCACGGCAATTTGGATCCGGATGACGGTACGGTTCAGGATATAAATTTAGACTCCGCTAGTGGCTGTGCCAGTCAGATCGGCAACGACCACAGTTAGCGGGAACAAAATTTCAGTGCCAAAAACCCTATCTCCACCGTACACCGTGCTTAAGTCAGATGGTGAGTCTTTCAAAGATTCTATTTTCGCTGAAAATCATATCTCCACCGTGATTACGAACTGACCACAGGTACTTAAGTAAGTTAAGATGACGAGTCTTTCAACACTTCATTCCGTAAGTTGTCAACATCTCGATCCACCCCGTTCCTACAGCCCCTTTGTTTTTCATTTCCTATGTTATTTCGGAATATTGGGCTCAAACCGGCGACTCGTGACGCATGTCTCACCTTTGTTGCGTTCCTGCTCCGTTGCTCAACCCTCATTTTGTTCTCTCCAGATCCACACTATGGACGTGAACGGTACAGAGATCAAGACAGTTGGGTTTCAACGCTTCGGCTTCGACTGTGAAGTTCCTATCGATGTTCTCCGATCTCTCTATCTTCGTCCCCACTACGTGACGACCTCGTCTGATGGACTTACCAACGGCGTCTTCTCTGACGAAAATGCGAAAGAGGAGGAGCAGCATGCCCGTTTCATTCAAGGAAATACTGCCTACCAATCCAAGTCCATCTACCACCCCGACACGCAGTCAATCTCCTATACGACGCTCAGTCGCTTCCCACCGGTCAAGCTCCTCCCGCCATATGGCCGAAAACGCATCTTAGTGACAGGGGGTGCCGGTTTCGTTGGTTCGCACCTCGTGGATAGATTGATGATATTGGGTCACGAAGTCACCGTCCTTGATAATTTCTTCACTGGCTCCAAAACCACTGTCAGTCATTGGATCGGCCACCCGAACTTCGAGATGATAAGACACGACGTGGTAGAGCCATTTATGATCGAATGCGACCGTGCGTTTAAAAAATTACGTCAGAAATGTTTCACTTACACACGCTTGCAATAGAGATTTACCACTTGGCCTGTCCCGCGTCACCACCTCATTACCAATTCAATGCGGTCAAGACAATTAAGACATCCTTCATGGGTACTCTAAATATGCTGGGCTTAGCAAAACGTACAAAGGCTAGGTTCCTCATTACCAGCACGTCAGGTAATGCACTACTTCACTGCGAGAAATTAAATCCTGATGTTCGACAGAAATATATGGCGATCCGGAAGTTCATCCTCAACAAGAGGACTAGTAAGTGGATGTTTCCCCATGCTACTCGTATCCTAACCTTGTCGTGAAGTTGGGGTCACGTAAATCCTATTGGCCCACGCGCATGTTACGACGAAGGCAAACGAGTCGCGGAAACATTGACGTATGGGTTTCATCGCCAGGATGGAGTAGATGTCCGCGTGGCGAGAATTTTTAACACTTATGGTGAGCGTTTTGCGTTTTGAGTGTCCCTTTACACTTGATTGCTGACTGGCTGATTTAGGACCTCGGAGTGAGTGAAATTAACCATTGAAGCAGCCATGGCATTTATGCCATTATTTTAGTGAACCCCGCCGATGGACGCGTTGTATCCAACTTCATCGTTCAAGCCCTTCGAGGAGAAGATATGACTCTGTACGGCGACGGGACTCAGACGCGCTCGTTTCAGTACATCCATGACCTCATTGACGGACTCATTGCGCTGATGAACTCTGACGAGACTCGTCCTGTCAACATAGGAAATGGCGATGAATTTACTATAGGGGACTTTGCCAAACTTGTCCGTGACATCGTTTACAAGGTGCAAAGGGAAGATGGTGTCGAGCCTCAGAAAGTCAACATTGTTCACAAGCCAATGCCGACAGACGACCCACAGAAACGTAGGCCAGACACGACAAGGGCGAAAGAAGTCCTGCAGTGGCAGCCCTGCTGGACAGTTAATATGGGGTTAGAGGAAATGGTCAGGTACTATAAAGCGAAAATGACTGAGGGGAGTATTTGATGGATTTGTACTTCCACTAGATAGGTAAGGGCAGAATGAAGCGTCAGGGCGCGCCACGGGCAGGAGTACAGTTGGCTGATTATATGTATTTTATCCATAGATCAAATGACTGAGGAGCCTGAGGGCTAGGACACTGACATGAAAAGGTCGCATCTATATAGAATAATTGATAGTCCCAAATAAATTGTTTCAACATTCTTCAAATAAGTCATCAACAATCAGTTTCTGTTGCGCGGATCGAACTTCGTGTGTGGTATCATACTGTGCCAAAAAAGCTCATTGTTCCACTCCACTCATGAACGGTGAAATGATGCTTCGCCGTCGATGTGCTCCATGACAAAATACGTGACGTGTCGTGCAGAGGCTCCATTTGTCTCGGGGTATGGGATACTAGTCGTCAGACGAGACACAAAATTCATTTCGAGAATTTGTGAATGGCGATGTTCTTCATTGGGATAGATTCCGTGTATGACCCTCGAAATCATGCACAATGTAGCAAGACATATATTGAGAGACCAGAAACATACTAGGTCAAATGGGTAACGATGAAAGACTGTGGATGTATGTAAAAGAATGTGGTTGCTGCAATCATCTAATTAATTACGATATTCAGGAAAATACTTCGAAACTCAATCTAACTCCAGCTCCGTGAGACATGAGATCGTCAGCACATCCACAAACGTGAACGCTACTGCATCCTGAAAACTTCGCCGTAGCACTTCACTGTTTTTTGACACGGTTCCCTTTCGGAACGCGAGCCAACCAGTAGAAGAACATCGCTGCGGCAATATTGAAGATGATGAACACCCAGAGGAAACCAAAGTTCCTCCACCGCAAATCGAAGGTCGAATGAACCTGGGATAAGAAGGTATTTGTTGTCGTGATTTCGCAGAATTGACAGTCGGATGTCGCGTTTGGGTTTGCCAATGATCCGTCGTTGGCTCTCATGTAGGCTTGGAGGTACTGGACGCATGTCTGGCCGCTGGGCGGTTCGAAGTGTCTGACCTCTATGTCGGAACACGTCGCCGGCGCGTTCGCGACACCGACGGAGAGCATGGAGTCGACCAGATAGGTGAAAGGCGAAAGCCTGTACATGAAAATCTGCTCGGATATCTCAGTCTTCGAAATAAATCATGAGCAACGATCAACGTACCCAAAAGCGAGGGAAAGCATTAGGACCACTAGGCCCAGCTAGAACGCCACAGAACAAGAAGGTCAAACTGAACAGCAAGCCAGCTACGCATGAAACATTTTGTAATCTATTCAATAGCAATATTCAGGAATCACATACCGATATTGCCAGCCGTGAGGTCCGAGTCGATCCCCGCAATGAGCATATGCGCGAAAGTCGAGGTGTACAACATGAACTCCCAGATCTGGAAGCATTTTTTGAGTCAGAACGCTCGGCTAGATCGTCACTTCAAATACGGGGACTAACCAAGAGGAACATTAGGCCGCCTCGTTCCGTTACCGCATGTGTATACTCGGCATTCCTATACATCCCAATAGGATAGTACCAGGAGAAGAAAAGGACCACACCGGTCAGGGTGTTCCACTGAAATTCAAATTAGCGTTGAGTGCACTCCGTCCTGAGCTCTAGATAACGCACAGGTAACCTTTGGATGCAAGTTAGTCTGAGCCGTAGCAGAGCAGAAATTCGATACGCACTCTCCGATGACATTGGACAACATGAACACTTGCCAAGAATATGCTTTGCTGGGTCGCTCACGCACTTCGTAGAGCGCGCGGTGGGTGACAAAGTGAGGCATGATCTGGTTGACCAAATTCCCAAAGACGGTGAGCCCCATGAACACTGAGTACATTTGATTTTGAAGGCCCTTAGAGTAATATTAGCATCGGAAAGGCGGAGGAAATGAAACAGGTCAAACTTGGAGAGTATTAACGGCCTTGAAGAATGAGAAACCGATGAGGAGGTTGCTGGCGCCGACCAAGAAGAACTTGCTATACTTTATGGTTACGGTGTGAGTTATGATCTTTCCGAGAACACGAAAGTCACTTACGATATACGATGGCGTCCGATAGAGTTGCTCGAAGAACCGCAAAGTGACGTAGTAAAGTTGCACCCAGAAAGTAGCAGCATATTGTCCGTTGTCTGAGGGGTCATGAACGAGGGGTTTAGGGTTCTCCCTCATTCTCTGAAGCTCCGCCTTGACGTTTTGGAGCTCCATACTCTTGCGCCAAGCCTGACCATAGTCGCAATTTGCAACTGCACCTGGTGCCGCACCGATGACCTTGAGCATCCCTACCGCAGCAATCAGCTTCCGGAAAGGGGTGGCGCCAATGAAGCACTTACATTCTGCCGGGTTTGCTTGCGGAGGGCATGGTTCTGCACCTTGGCTCTCGAAGTAGTTGATGAGAGTCCTGGAATTTTCGCCGATGTCTCCATAGTAGACGGTTTGGCCACCATGCTGAAGGAGGAGCAGACGATCGAAGGACTGGAATAAAATTGCGCTCGGTTGATGGATAGTACAGAGGATAGCTTGGCCATTATTCGCGAGCTTGCGGAGAAGCGTGCAGATAGACCATGCAGTTTGACTGTCAAGACCAGAAGTAGGCTCGTCTAAGAACAAAAGGAGTCCTGGCTTGGCGACGAGTTCGACGCCAATGGTCAACCGTTTGCGTTGTTCGACGTTGAGACCCTCGCCGGTGACGCCGACAACAGCATCAGCGTATTTCTAAGGTAAACAATAAATATCAAAAAGTATAAATGGTAACATCGACATGCACCTCCATCTCCAGCAGGTGGATCACCTCTTCGACGTACGCAGCCTTTTCTGAATTTGGAATGGTCCTAGATTGGCGGAGTCGTGCGCTAAACAACAAGGCTTCCCGGACCGTTGACGTTGGCAGGTGCAAATCTTGCTGCTGTGCATAACCCGTGTTGCGCTGGAAAGAGCTGTCACGTTCGTGACCGTCGATCAACATCCTTCCAGAAACTACGCCCATGGTCACACGATTAGCAAGTGTATCCAATAGTGTCGTCTACAGAACGATTCGGTTAGCAATAGCTTATAAAAGCGTTTCAAAGTTTCACCTTTCCAGCACCACTGGCTCCCATCAGGGCAGTGAGAGTTCCAGGTCTGACCCAGCCGTCGACATGGTCTAAGAGCCGACGAGGCTGTCCTTTGATCTACAGTGCGCATATTAGCTAAAATCGTGACGTATATTTGAGTGACTGCGAACTTTGATGTCATAGACAACGTCCTCCCAGTGGAAAGTCGCAACCTGTCGCTGGATGGCGGCAACGGAGTCGGGTTTAATGGGTTCGTCCCGTGACCTGCTAGTAGTGCTGTTGCTGCCCGATTCTTTGTCATCCGAAATCTTCTCCACTCTCGGAACATGACCCTTGCGAAATACAAGAACTTCGCCCTTGCTCTTCGATGAGCTGATGTACTCAGCGGCCAGCAAGTACGTGGTAGCAAAGAATGCCCAGAAGACACACAGAATACCTGGAGAATTGTAATGATGAAGACAAACGGGCTGTATAAATAACGTGAATTACCTAAGTTCCTCCACTTATGCGAATGGTAATAGTCGAAGGAAGTCGCCAAGTACGCGGCACCTTCAACAACATTGGACCCGAAAACAGCACCAGCAGTAGCGCAAACCCGAGATGTTGCAGGGACGTTCGCATATCCAGGACCAGACGGAATAAATCCTGCGCACGGGTACTCGCGACCACTGAACTCGTTAACCATAAGGGACTCGAATGCGTAACCAATGGGATTGATACGGTTGATCCAACGCGACCACCCAAGCATGTTACGAGCCGGGATGGTAAAACCTGTGAAAATGACGAGGGCAAGGAGAATGACAGATGAAGGAGCCATCGCTTGCGATATCGTCCGTGTAGACGCTCCAATAGTTCGAAATATCATGCTCATGACCAGGATACACCTATTTATCCATTAGTGTGTCTAAACCGACAGAATATGAAAGGCAATTGACATAAATGAGAACAAGTAGAACGTGAAGAACGCTCCCGGAGTACGGCGGAGATTGGTCATGAAGTAAAGGGCCAGATTAAATGCGAAAGAGGCAGCAATCTATAAAGACTTGTCAGGCATCCTCCATCCAGACCGTACCGAATTAATATACCTTGCCAGGCAGATCACAAATGACAGACGCAATGGCGTCGCTAAACGGATGATACAATGCCATACGCCAATGCTTCTCCACGATAGGCCGCTGATCGTAAATGGCCAAAATTTCCAACGAAGATGCAAACGCGTTCATGAGAATGGCGAAGAAAAGCAGAGCACCACGGCTATAGAAAGTCGAGGTATCCGTCCGCAGATTGAAGAAAATGCTAGAAATAATGAGTGCCAGGATGAAGTTGCCAATGACATTGCTGAAGAAGTTGCTCGTGTCCGCGGCGAAGCGCTGAGAAGCGCGTCGTAGGCATAACCGAATTTGCATATGGGTAGAGAGTGTGTAAGGTGATCGAGATCCCTTGGCCTGCACCATTTTCCTTGCTGCGCGAAACTTTTCGAGATGCTCGCCGTCCTCAGGAAACTCGTTGTTAAACCGTTCGATTTCTTTGAGCAGTTGCTTGCGGTCGTCGCTATCCTGCCATGCCTTGGCAAACTCATCGGCTGTACGCGGGACCCTACCCTCAAATCCAGGACGAGGTTGACATTCTCCGGGATTAGTGAGTGATGTCAAGAAGTCGGCAGTAGTTTGGCGAGGTGGGTGATGGAAACCCATGTCGACGAAGAATTGCTTGGCCTTATTGGCCGGCCCAAAGTAGATTTGCCGACCTTCGTAAAGTACGGTGACTTTATCGAACATCTGTCAAGGCATGTATGAGCGTCACGATCGTTCTTCAAATATAATGAAACGACGCACATCGTAGATGTCCTGGGAAGCCTGGTAAATCGCAACTGACAAGGATTCGTTCAGTAAATACAGACAACAGAGGATATTAATGAGCTCACCAACAGCAGTTGTGCCGGCGTACTTGCTTGATAGTCTAACAGACTTGACGAACTCCAATGCTGTGGCGCTGTCGAGGCCACGGGTACTGTTATCCCAGCATTGCAACGGGCTGCCACTGAGAGCAACCTCGGCGATGGACACTCGCTTGCGTTCTCCACCACTGATTCCGCGGATAAAGTCATTGCCAACTTTTGTGTTGAGGGTGTGCGTGAGGCCAAAAATCGCCATGACGACGTCTTTCATATGTTCCGCCCATCGTTCGCGAGAAACACCAGGTAAGCGTGTGCGAGGCGTGCGGGCGCGTGCCGCGAAGCTAAGAGTTTGGCCAACAGTCTAAACCCCCTGTTGAGATATTGATGCGCAAAGAGGTTAAATGAGGAGACGCACCATGTTAGGAAAGTGAACGTCATTCTCGGCATTGTAAACGACTTCGCCACGGAATTGTTTATGCATTCTTGGAAACGATATACCTAGATGTTGTGTAAGTTGATGTGTGATTGCAGAATATTTTAAGACATACCCTGGTAATTAATGTGAGAATTCTCCGTGATGTTGAGTCCATGAGTCTCTCCAGCGATCGTCTTGAGCAGTGTTGAGCAACCAGATCCGGGACGCCCGAGTACGACGAGCATTTCGGACTCGCGGACCACCCTGCGCGCTAGTGAGTAATTGGTCGCACATTGTAGAGCTATGTAACTCTACCCTTCGAAGTTCTGGAGTATGTCGATTCTCTGCCCCTTGCTGCCAAATAGATTCCGCACCATTCCAGGAATATCGAGAAGGTAATTTCCGACAGTCTTTTGGTGGTCCGTGGACTTCCCGTAGCCATAAACGTTGAGGTCGGAGAAGCTAACGGCTGCCGTGTGGTGGGGATAGCCATCGGGGTCGTTGGATTGGATCTGGAGTATGGATTTAGTCCAACGAACGGGGTCAAATTTTCCTGACAATGGGTCCAAGGCAGGGTCTTCAATTCCCAAGAATGGATTGTCGACGTGCTCTCCATCGTCCCCGAGGCGTTGCGACCTATGGGACTGGCCGGTCAAGGTTCGCGCGAGCGACACAACTTCAGCATCAGTTTCACGGGCTGAAGGGGGATTCGAACTCGGCCAGTCGTTTGACGAGACAGCTTCAGGTTGAAAGGTGCTTTTCTCGTTCTGAAACATAACAGTGTCCCGTTGGTGAAGGTGAATGATGAGAACTACGGACTCAGAACCTACCAACTTGAAGGCTTCGTTTTGTTCGAGTTGCCGTGTCTCGCCGTGGGCTTGCGCAATGCGGCAACAACACGGCAGCGCCGGTCATCATTGTAATGTCCGTACAAGCAGGCCAGCGCGACGAACAGTGATGGAAACTTCGGCAATTCGGCCCCACTGCCGACTTGGCGCCGCGGAGTTTAAATATCGGGGGTAATGCCTCAAAAGGAATGTATTATCTCCGGTGGACAAGGATGTACCCTTATTTACGTATGTAACCACGCTTCTTTCACAAAATCAGCCCCCCTCTCCGCCAAAATATACGTTGGCGCCATCGTATGGGCGCTGGGAACAAAAGGCTGTAAACCGTGTTAGTCACATCTGTCGCTGAGGCAGCGCCGAGTGCTTACCAGTACAGAAGCGTCGATAACGCGCAACCCAGTGACTCCCTTCAGGCGCAGGTCTGGGTCCACAACTCCGTAGGATGCGCCAAAGGGTGACATGCTTGCTGTCCCGACAGGGTGTCCGTTCGAAGCCGCGTTGTTCCGCACAAATTGCCCGAGCGTGGCATCTGTTGCTTGAAGCGATATCCCCTCAACGATAGGCCCGATGATGATCTCTCGCCAGGCAGGTTTGTCAAGGAAATCCAAGCCAAGTCGCAGTGCCGCCACCACAGCGGTGGTGTCAAGGTCGTGGGTAAGAAAGGCTGGATCGATAATGGGAGATTCGAGAGGATTCGAGGAGTTTAATTTTATGGAGCCACCTATCGAAAAGTATCAGTGGAGTATTGATATCGTCGAAAACAAGAATTTATCGTACGAGACAGTGGTGTCAGAGTGTTGACACCCAGGGATATGAAGTATTGACCCGCCGGCAGAGTCGTGACAGGGACGTTCCAGCCATTCTACGTCGAGCATTTATTTCAGGTGGTCGAAAGGATGCGGATAGGCTTACCAAAACATTAATTTCGATGTGAGGCGTATTCGGGCCTGCTGCTGGGTCGGTAAAATTCTTCAGGATCTCGTCAGGTAGCCGTGACCACATGATATGTCCAGGAAGTGTGTCTGCAAGTGGGCCGGTCCTCTTGGTTTTCCACAACTGGAGCGACTCATTCGCATAGGTTTGGTTGCGCCACAGGTCGTCCCAGGTGTCTGTGGTGTTGACACGAAACTTCAGAGATACCGAGGGATGGTCAGAGAGGTTCCTGCCAACACCGGGCATGTTAACGATAGGCTGGACACCAACGGCAGTCAACTCTTGGAAGTCTCCGATCCCAGAGTTCAACAATATTTGTGGGCTGCCGATAGCGCCAGCACTCAGTATCACTTCCTTGTTGGCAGAAATATTTTGCAATTTATGCGCTACTCGTAGAAGCATTAACACATACAGATACTGGTTGATTGAAGAATATACTCACATCCATCTTCCAGAAATTCAACAGTGGTAAATTGGAGTTTCTTGGTTTGTAGGACGCGGGTCACTTGCGCGTGTATAAGGACGTCAAAGTTTGGCCGGTTGATGAATTTGGTGGCAAGGTATGAAGTTCCTGCGCTACTCCTCTCTCCATTCCCAATCGTTGCTTGTGTCCAACCTATGCTGCCCGTTGATTACGAACGAAGATCTAAAGAGACTGCGATGCTTACCGATGCCTTTAGCGTGCCCTCCATTCACATCAAGAACCAGTGGGAACTCCTCAGGGAACTCCGCGGATGTTCGTAGTACGCGCTCGTCAGTTGGGTGAGGAAAACTTGCAAGACTGACGGAGGTGATACCGTCTGTGCTGTGGATAGCGGGGTCGAACTGACCGGAAATATTACGACGATTTCCAGGTACTGTCCATTTTTCATTCTGTCACGATAAGATCAATAAATTTGCCTTTGTCGTACCAAAGTAGAGCTCGCCTTGAATATATACGGTCGAATAGAATCATACGACCAGCGGTTATCCCCAGTATATTTGGCATACCGATCGTAATCTTCTGGAGTTCCTCGGGAGTATATCATACCGTCTATGTCATGTCGTTTATGTTCAATCGCGACTCAAGACCATCGAGCCACTCACTAACTGCAGTTGAACCTCCGAGGCCACGACCTCGGGCATAGGATGTAATTCTGTTGTTGAGTCCAGACTGAGCGGTGGTGGTAAAATTCCAAAAGTTTGCCGGCACCCCGAGGATTTCGTAGAGGGGGACTACTGCGTTGATGTTATCGGCAGTACTAATAATATCGAAAAATCAAAAGTGGTGCCAAAGAAATGTTTGAAAACATACGTTGAACCAGCTTCAAGAAGAAGGACGGTAAAATGCTCCTCGGACAAGCGATTGGCTACGACTGCACCAGCCGCACCAGCTAAATTGAAGGATCAAGATAATGTAGTATATCAACGGTGTTGTCGTCATACGCACCTCCGACAATGATAAAGTCATATCTCTTCGAGGGAAGATCAACTGAAGACGTGTAGAGGGCTGCACGAACGTGTGCAGCCAATGGAAGAAGACTAGCGAACTTGAAGAAAGTGCGCATCTTGTAACTTGAACCACGCGCGATTCCGAGTTGCGTCTCGTCAGTCTGGCCTTAAATTGTGCAACATACATGTAGTTATCAGCAGTCTTGAGACTCCAGACCCTTGATAGCTGCATATCTAATAAAAATGCCTTTGAGGAGAGGTTGACAAATGGTTTACAACGTTTAGGGTTTACTCGGCTGCAATAATAGCTGCTGATGTAACGTACGAGTGAACAACGCTACAAAGACTCTCCTTCTCCGCCGTTCACGTCACCATCACCTTTCTGCTTGCAGCTTAAAAAAATGGGCATCAAAGTTCCTCCGTGCTTCACGCATCATGGCTTTTCTTCAATTCGGTGCGAGTGCCGTGGAGTTCTTTAGTTGCTGAGACGTTACACCGATCCCCTGGCCACCGAGATGTTTTGGTTTTAGAAGTTCCACGTAACACCAAATCGAAGACGCAGAGCACGAATCAAATCACATCTCCACATGGGTGATCCCTGTCTCCGGTGATCCTGACCGTGAAGTCTGGCGATTTTGGTGTCTGGAAAATTTACCCCGTCTTTCGCCGACCGCAAACATGCAATGCTGATCTATCCTGGGCTCTGATGGGACCTATAGCATCGTCATGTAATTCCTAAATCTGCCGATTTCAATCACTTGCTACGGCGACTTCGCTAATCCTGTGAGGGTCCCAATGGGCCTTTCAGATTCCAAACCTTGCGCTAGGTTCAATGATTCATCAATCGCTGGTTCGCGACCTGTCCTGAGTCATTCGTTGAAGACGGAATGTCACAGCGTAAATATTATAAAATAATGTCACGGTTTAATTGTTATCGCCTCCTGTGAATAGCTTTGAATTTTTTCTCGCTCTGCGCACCATGTTCTTCCTTATCGATCTCTGGACCCACCCCGTTCTGCAGTCGAACATTTATTACTTTTCTTTCATTGGAGCTGCCGTCCTTTGCACTACCTGGCTACTGTCACGGCGTGTCGGAGCCACCACACCGCCAGGACCGCGCGGACTGCCTTTCATCGGGAATGTTCTCAACATACCTTCAAATCACCCATGGAAGATATACCAGAAATGGTCCCGAGACAATGGTGCGTTTGTCGTTTCTTCCGACAATTGGTTATGCATCTAAGCAATTGAATTTTGTGCCCAGGTTCCGATTTACTCTTCTTGCGCCTTCCAGGACATTCTCTGTTGATCCTGAATTCTGCGAAGGCGGCGCAAGACTTACTCGTTCAGCGCTCGAACATTTACTCAGATAGGTGCGTGTATAGAGCAGCTCTGAGCCGGGAGGCTGAGACTCGAAAAAAATTTGACAGACCCGTGTCTACTATGCTGAGCGACCTGTAAGTTATTATGACTTCCGCTCCTCGGTCTGTAAATGAGACGATTCTCTAGGATGGGAATGTCGTGGGTATTCGGCCTCATGCAATACGGAGATCAGTGGAAACGTAAGTCAACCAGTAAGATGTATAACGGTGCGAGTTACATCTGTGGTGTATACTTGACAGAGCACCGCAAGCTATTCCACCGCGAGTTCACGGGGACGCCTGCCGTTAGAATCCACGAACTAAACGCTGCGAGGCGCCTGCTCAACCGTCTCTTAACCAGCTCTGTCAACTATGCCAGAGACATGCAGCTGTGTGTTTCTGACAATACGCGTTCAGGCTGACATTTTTTGACTCTCCTTTGCAGTACTACCGGAGATATGATTCTGTCTGCGACATACGGCATAACTCCTAAATCGGAAGATGACTACTTCATCCAACTTGCAGAGTCTCTGGTTGGTGCCATGGCGGCGGTAGCTGCTGGTGGCTTTCTCGGTACGTTTGCTGCGAGTCTGAGGCTCATTTACTCATAATATATTTGGGATGCAGTCGACATGCTGCCATCACTAAGATTCGTACCGAAATGGTTTCCTGGCGGTGGATTCAAGCACAAAGCCGAGCATTGGAAGCGCTTGGGCGACAAAGCTCGGACCGTCCCATTTGACCACGTAAAAAAACAATTGGTTTGTAGAACCATTTCTTCGATTTTACGACGGCTAAACCCTTTCCTGTATTAGGCAGATGGAACAGCGACACCATCTATTGCTTCACACTTTCTGGAATCCCTGCAGGACAACGACTTAGGGGGTATCGAGACACGAGAACAAATGCAAAATATCCTTGCAGAAGCATACCTTGGCACGTCACGCTTCATTCTATTTTATTTGTGTTGTACTAATGTCTGGCTATGCTGCGAATTCATCCAGGCGGGGCTGGCGCGGTACGTGTAGTCCATCAAGCGCGCAGCCATTGATGTACCGACCGCTCATGTTTCCCTACAGACAGTAGGGACTTTGTGCTCGTTCGTCCTGGCAATGTCGTTATACCCTGACGTCCAGAAGAAGGCGCAGGCGGCCGTAGACGATGCGCTCTCTGGTCAACGACTTCCTGACTTTTCAGACTACGGTACCATCCCATATCTAGATGCAGTTGTCAACGAAGTCCTTCGATGGCATCCCGGTGCTCCCCTCGGTCTGTTTCATGCAGCGAACAAGGACGACTATTACGAAGGCTATCTGATTCCGAAGGGTACGATGATATCGCCCAACGTCTGGGCAATACTACACGATGAATCTATCTATGGCGTGGATACGGAGGACTTTGTACCCGAGCGGTTCTTGACGGCCGATGGAAGGAAGCGAAATGACATACCTGACACAGATATTGCGTTCGGGTTTGGACGAAGGATCTGTCCTGGTAAACGTGAGTACGAGCAGGCTTTCTAAACTTTTGCGTTTATGAACGTCGTGACAGTCATGGGACGTGAGACGCTTTGGATTACAGCTGCATCGATCCTGGCCGTGTTTCAAATCAGTGATCCCGTAGACCGAGAAGGCAAACCTCTTGATCCAAATGCGATTGAGTATACGAATTCGATGTCCAGGTTGGTACATTCATTTTCTTATTCGATGTTGCGTAATTATATAGTACTCTCCCAGCCGCCCTCCCTACTTCGATTGTACTATAAAGCTGCGTAACGCCGCGGCGGAGAGTATGGTCCTCGATGGAATAAACGAGGGGTAGATCGAAACTATCACTAGCTATGGTTGGTCAATCGTCTTGTTACTAGATCTCTTCCTGTATAGACGTATGCAAACGTTATTCTCTGCCTAAGTCGTCCCCTCCCTCTCCCTGCTACATGGACGACATATGTTTGTTATCAAGTACCTCAAGGGCAGACAGAATCAGTCAGATGTCCTAACCACGATTCAATGGTAATTGACTTAGTCCCACACAAACCTTTCACACCTAAAGTCTATCGTGAACCCGTAGAACACATTGAAGGCTGGACCTCTATTTATTTGTACCGAAAGTCACTAAGGACATTCGTTCATTTCTATGCAATTTTATATGTTTACCAAGCTACGTGCGTACAGTGGGGAAAGGTGCATACAATCTCTGACTCACGTGGTCAGCGTTGTTGCGGAAGTATGGGATATCATGAGTGCCTTATTTACGGCGCATGAACTCCAAGAGCTCGAGGGCGTTGTTGCGAGCATCACCACCCCTATCCCAGGCGGCGTTGAGGGAGTTGGCCATCTGGTCGACGTTCGCAGTGACCTTTTCACGTTCTTTCTCGTCAAAAAACGCTCTCGTGAACACTTCCTTTGCTTCTCCAATAATATCCTCAATCTTCCCTGTTGGTGTCTTTCCCGTACTAGCGCGATATTTAAGTCCGAAACCTCTCCTGACTTCTGTCAATTCGTATCCACAGCCGTAAACTTGCGTCACCAGGATGGAAAGGACAGGCTGGTCCGCAAAAAGTGGCCAGCAAATCATCGGCACGCCAAGGGAGAGGCTCTCGAGCGTCCCGTTAATTCCGCAATGCGAGAGGAACCAGCCAACGGCGGGGTGCGAAAGCACATATTGTTGTGGCGCCCAAGGGCTAATGAAGGTGAGCCCTGACTCCTTCATGGTATGAGCGAGATCGGGTGGAACAGACGCCTCTGCAGAGCTGTTCATGACGACGACAAAGGGTATGTTGAGCTCGAGTAGCACACGGAAAACAGCGTAAAGCATCTCTGGATCGGCGGGTTGCAGAACCGAACCGAAGCATATCTAAAAATTGCAGGAGGGAAATGATTCAGTGACACGAATGAGGAAAAGGAGGACAGATACGCACGTATAAAACGGACTTGTTGCCTTTCCGTTCCACCCATTTATCCAAGAACAACGTTAATCCCGACTCGTCCGCTTGCAATCTTTCCTTCTCAGCGACTTCAGGAATCCGCTTCGAGGTCAGTGGGCCGACAGACAAAATACGTGCGCCTTTAGGGTGGTCTTTCAACCAGTGACTGAAAGCTTCGAGTCCCTGTTTCTCAAGAGCGTGTGCTGTCGTAGTGACCAGCACGTCGGCGTCGCGAAACCCGAATACCCAGTCAACTACCATGGCTACAGGGATAATAACTGGTGGCTGAGCGAAAAATTATTACGATGGCATTGATGTACGATTATTTCATTTACCTCCTGTGGGAATCCCTCGTAATCTGACATCTCGGGGAAGCCTGGGATAGAGATTCGTCTGCCATTAATACGTTGAAAATAAGCCTGTTGTGCATTCGCACATTCGGTTAGTTAATGCCAGCACAGTTACATGACGTGGAGCTTGCCTTGTTTGAGGATTCCATATATGAAGTGCCTTCTGCCTTCATGATGTCCTCCACTTCTTTAACGTATCCCTCTGGATCGTCGCGGATATAGCAGATAGGTGCAATGCTACTCCACGAAGGCAGCGCCACTGGGAGCCAACATGCAATCTTGAATGACTTTTTGGCGATCGACCGGGCGAAATCGAAAAAGGGGTGCAGCATGGACTGAGGGTGTAAGATATATTTAGAATGCATTAAAATTATTTAAGGACGGGGTCATACCTCCACCAGTGCCAGGTCTGGTTGTTTCTCGTCAACTACTTGAGCGTAGACCTTCTTCAATTGCGGGAGATATTGCTCTGCAGGCCAGAACATTGTGACAGGCACTGACACGATCCTAAAATTGAATGTTATCGCGCTGTTTAAAGACAAGTAAACAATGTGACTGACTTCATGCGAACATCCGATGCTGTTACGCTCTCGCTGGCGAGTTGCGTCGACAGCTCAAGGTGAGAGCGTTCCACTGTAGACTCTGCAACAATGAGTGTCACGGTCAGATGAGAATCCAGAGCAAGGAGACGCGAGAGAAATGCGATCATGGGACGCATGTGGCCTGTTTGGAGCGTAAAACATGAGCGACGTTCGTAAAGGTAGGCTTTGGAGAATACCCCATTCGTTCGGTGGCACTGCGACGATATGAAATCCCTGAGCTGCAGACATCAGGATACGAGTAGTTTCAAAGGGCAGAGAATCCGACTCTGGGGAATAACTACCTTTTAATAGTGATCCGCATCGCTGCCTGAGTTGTACCTTGTCGATGTGGTCAGAAAAATAAGCACGTCACAGTTGTGACCGTGACAACTCTTTTTATCTCAAGCTACGACGGCTCCGGAGTCCGGACACTGACCTTCAACTGACTTCCACGTTCCGGGCATACAGCTGCGTGTGATGCCATCGCCGAACCAAAAATGAAGTTCTCCCAGGGTTTGAAGATTACCGATTTCTCTGTTTTTGTTGAGTGCATTCGGACTCAACGCAGCTTAGTGTGCAAACGATGCATCGGGCCAACGGGCTGCTCTGCGGAAGGAAGGAATCCAGAAGCACATGCCGTGAACATGAAATTTTACGTGAACAAGAACTGCACAGGTACGTAACTTTGGCTCATTGCTGGAATTAGATAACTGGGCTCTGGATTATAGAAGAAGCACATGTGTTGCTAGTGCTATCTCCGGAAAGTTGTGACAAAACCAGACACGGGGACCCTGAAATCGCAAGTCCGGATTCATGTGGCCTTCTTCGGTAAATTTCCCTGCCGTCAACGGAACCGCGCTTTGGCATCTTGGAGTCTCGCGTATGTAGTGCCACACTGCAATTCCCGACCATTCCGGTTTGTACTGTCAAGATTTAGATCTGTAAAATTGTTCAAATCGTGGACCCTTGCAAGGCCGCACAACTTCTTCTGAAGAAATTGCAGCCAATCACCCGCTCAGGACACCCTCCGACAAATCCGACTACCACCATGGCCATCACGCTTCCCATCCATTACCGGTGAAGATGAACTCAGAACCCTGAAACCATGCACACGGCCAAGTTGTGTTGCGGACTCTGACAAATTGTTACCCCTTTGTCCCTTTAAATCAGGTTTCACCCCGGAGAAAAACAAACATTACTAATTTTAAAAATCAGAACCGAATACAGGTATTTGGCGAGGAATTCGACATGGGTTTGGGTCAAAACAAGAAAGATATAATCCGACGAACTTGTCGGTGAGTAGTTTACTCATCTCAAAATGACCGTCCTTTCGCCCATCTATCGCGAGCTCGACATTTTTTTGGGTTTCTCTTGGAGAGATTGGTCCACCACCATCATACCTGGCTCTATCTTTGCCATTGGCGCGATGCCTGGCCTTCCCATTCCGTCTATAATCACCAACTACCTCTTCCTCGTCTCGTGGCTCACTCCGTACATCTACTTCTTCAATTTGTCTAACCAAATCACTGGCGTCGACGAAGACCGCATCAACAAACCAGACCGTCCAATTCCTTCGGGAAAGGTGACAATTTCTGGTGCCATACGGCGTTGGGCCGCTGCATTATCGACATTCATCGGCATCTCGATATATGAGCCATCGCTGCTACCCGAGACAATATGTTGGGTGCTTACGGTGGCATTCCTATGCCTAACATCTGCGGGGAGTCATTGGTTCGGTAAAAACTGCGTTGCAATGACCACGGGGACATGGGCACTGCTTAGTGCGTCGTGGAAGGCTATTGCCCCTGCCACTCCAAAGAGCAATACCTATGTGTATGCTGTGTCCCTTTGGGCAGGTCTTATCACGCACATCCAGGATTTGCGAGACATTCAAGGAGATGCCGCTGTTGGACGCAAGACGCTCCCTCTCGTCTTTGGCGACCGCGGAAGTAGGCTCATCATTACATTCTTACTCCTCCCGGCCGCGTATTGGGTGCTTTGGATGGGAGATATTGTTCGCCTTGCCCCCTTCACGCTTGCGATGACGCACATAATCCTCGCTTACCGAATAATGCAGGCAGGAGGCCCTCGTTACGATCATAAGACGTACATGGTCAGTTTGCCTCACTGTATAAACTTGATCAAACCTCAATGTTGACTTTCCTGCTACCAACAGTTCTATACCTACATTTTCTGCCTGATTCTTGCTTGCACCTCGGCAGAGGGATTAAACTTAAAGGTTCTCGGTCTGATTTCTCCTATGGGTTTGGGCTGGAAGGGTGTGGTTTAGGCAAATGATGTAGATTAGTTAGATCCCATTGTACTAGTCACCATTTGATTACCAGTAGACTTCTGCTAGAAGAGCCCAATTTTCAATTTGTTTAAAAGCCGTGCATACATGTGTAACATTCCAATATTGTGATTCTGTGCGAGCTACTGCATTGTGTGCTGTCTACGCCTCTCTTCGCTCCACCGAGATAGTGGTCAATTTAGTCGGGCATTGTATACACTGTGAAGGTAAATATCCTTGTCCTGTACGAGCCCGTAGTCATGGAAAACAATTAGGTTGGTAAAAGAGCTGAACTATTGCCGCCACTGGCAGTCACGGCCGCGATCGGGTTGACGCATCTCTTGGCCAACTGCGAAATTACCGTGTGGTTAGCAAATGTGCCCTGACACTGTGACTCTCGCTGTCTTCGCCTGATGTCCGCAATTATACCTAAGTATTTCCCGTGCGATCGAATTCTGGTTTCCAACAATCGGACCGTGAACGCTGACGCTGACGCCGTAATTGATCACCCCCATATCTGGCGGAAGAATCTTCTTTGGAGAGGGTATCACTATGATACCGTATTTCTCATGGTTCCCGACTGGGGCCGTGGGGCAGGTAATACGATGATCCTCGACTCTTGACAGTTCGGTCACTTCAGCCCAGCAGTAATTACTCACTGCTCACAACCGCGTTTGATAAGAAAATTCTGATGCTTCGTTGGTTTGGAAGCGTTTCAAGCTCATCTCAACCCCAGAAAGAATCATTCGCAATGAAGCCCCATAGGCTCCCAAAATTTCGCGATGTTCCCTCGGAAGCCAATCCAATCCTCGCGATATAAAGTTGTTTCACCATAAATTATATTTAACTCAACAAACAAACGTTTGATACCGTCATTTTGCCGCCCAAAGGAATAAATATCAATTGTCGAACGCAACCTCCGATGATGGATGACGACAATACCCGATGTTGATCGCTCCATTATCGTTAGGTCGCCGGATTCGACAATCAACCCGGCGGTCCCGATCTCGAATTCAAGATAACCATGTTGGAATTGCTCGTGAAACCTTGAGGAAGACCCCAGATTCGTCATGATCTGGCTTTCCGGTCCGACCCAGATGGAAGATCGCTCATGGACCTGTCGGAGATCAATGTTCGTGCAAACCAATTTGTTTCCTCCTCTTCGATTTTTGGGCGTTGTTCCAGACTGAGTCTATCTTGGAAGGTACCTTTATTCACAAGGTGATCATGACGCATTCTGTTCTTCTCATCACCCCTTGGAAGCTTGCTAATGTAGATTTAGGCTTCTGATGTTGCCAGAACTGAGCACCGCCCTTTCGCGACCTTTGATCCATTCGGAGAACGTGAGATTACTATATGCGTCGAAAACATTAACGACAACTTTGGGGAGAGTTAAAAAATGCAGCTTGACATCCAGCCGACACGATTTATCCTCTCTAGCTCATTTGCTGCGTCAGCGAACGTGAAGAATTCCCACCCGGCGCCCAATTATTGCCTGGCGACGGAGGAAGCAGTCCTGCCGACTTGCGCTTCAGGCGGGGTGTTAGCCGAGATGCGCGTCTGAATCGGAACGCAAGAAATAGGTGTCCGTGTGTGCCCGTGCTCGAATTCAGATAACCATTTTGAAGTTGGTGGTGATTCGGTCATTTCAGAAAGACCCTTGATCATCCATGACCTGGATCTGTACTTGCAGTTGTCGGTCCGACCAGGGTCGGGGATTGTTGTCTCCGCCACCCACTAGGTGTCCGTGTGTGCCCGTGCTCGAATTCAGATAACCATTTTGAAGTTGGTGGTGATTCGGTCATTTCAGAAAGACCCTTGATCATCCATGACCTGGATCTGTACTTGCAGTTGTCGGCCCGACCAAGATCGAAGATTATTGTCTCCGCCACCCACAGCCACCGAGCGGAGATCAGTGGTGGATCAGCGTGCCCCACGCAGGAACCATTTAATCATCATTGAGCCTGACCCCCGAAGACCCTTACGAAGCGAACCAGAAAAGGCCAGGTTGCCACTTTTGTTTGATCACAACTCGTGCTCCTTCCTCCATCATCTCCGCTGGAATGTTTTCACCTTGGCTTTCATCGTTGTCTCGTGCTGCGCCGGGATAAAAACAAATCATGAATGACCCCGTCAACAGTCCATGTGGATCGCTACTGCGACTGGCTTCTAACATGACTGACCGTTCGGCGACGCTTGATTCATCAGCAAAACTTTGCGCAAGAAGCTTCATTGAAACCACGGCGTTGCTCCCAATCCTTCTAGAAATACGATATACTGTATAATTATTTCCGCCGGGATCGTGGGTTCGGTGGTATCTCGGATAGCTTGCTCTCCTCAGCTATCGTTGTGTGACAGCACGACCGCGATTACTTGTTTGCGGATCCACCGCCCTTTGATGAGGACATTCCAAAGATGAAGAAGGATTTCAAGTCCGCATCGCACTGAAAGGGAATGTTTCGCTTTGGATCCCGATAGGCTCCCTTGAACTTGGCGTGGTGTATGTCTTCGGCAGGAAATCCATCACGTTGTATCAGTTGTCCCGCGTCTCGAGACAGAAAATTATCTGCGGATTCCGAATTCACGTCAGCGGTCTGTTGTTTTTGGTACCAAGTTTCGCCACAAAACGGTACCGAGGCAACTTGTCACCCATCTCGAACAAATATACATCACGTCGGGTTATTCATAATACAGATAGCACAAGTGATTCAAGTATCAGTTTATTATCCGTTACTCCAAGTTCATTTCTCACCGTATCCCGTACTCACTTATGCCAATGCTCGCGATAGTGCGCCCCCTCGCGCGCCGTGCGTCAGAGAATGCTATAGAGACAATCGTCTGCGGATTCGTCTTTGCAACCTTCGCCTATTTCCACATACTTGCCGCAGTCAAACAGTCTACTATCGTTTCGGCGTCAACATTTACTGGCAGTGGAACATTTACTGCGACTCCTAAAGCTGCACTCGCACTGTGGAGAGAAACAGAATGGATCAGTGTTAATGAAGATTTTTGGCACTCAGAGGAATTGATCACCGGCAACTTTTCTCAAGTCGAATTGCAGCAGATTGTCTTTTCATCACAAGTGGTAAGCGTCCGAAAGCATCATATTTGATGAGTCCAGAGTAGCTTCCCACTTGCACTTCGGTGTATTGTTGACGTTGAATCGCGTTATAATTTCATGAGTTGACCTACTACGCAGGATTCAACGGCTGAGGAAACTAACTCACGTGTTCGCCCTTTGACGACTTCATCGCTTGCTTTTGCACCTGTCAAGAACTAAATACTGACAATTTCGTTTGATTTCTTCAGAATTCACACTTCACCTCTCCGACTGCAACATTCGAGCAATCCTTAGAAATGTTCAACAAATATCTTACAAAGGATGTTTTGCCTTCGACATCGGGAAAAGGATATGGTGATATTTGTTACAAGCTCTCGATCGTTAACAACCCACAACCGGAATGCTTCACGGCCTATTCGGACACTGATACACCGACTCTTACACTCTCCTTTCTCCCCCGAACGCGCGAAGCATTCATAGAGGCTGTGGAACATCACGCTCTCCGGGAAACTTACCTTGAGGGTTATTTCACACTCAAACCCCCGCCATCCGCTAGTCAATTCCATGACGGGAGCAGGCTGACATTCGCGTTGCGCGCACTCGTCCTCCGCCTCTGGGATCTATCTGGCACAGCAAACTCTCTCGACGTCATCTTCATCTTATCAGGTTATATCCTCATGCACATAACATTCTTCCGCCTCATCCGGTCCTCTCGTTCCTTAGGCTCAAATTTCTGGCTCACAACCGCTATAATGACATCGGCGATACTGTCTTTCACGATATCCCTGGGTATTTCCTTGAAGTATGGGATACGGGTGGATGCGGTTGTGTTAACGGAAGCTCTTCCTTTCATCGTATGCGCTGTTGGGTTCGACAAGCCCCTCCTCCTTGCGCGTGCGGTATTCACGCACGAAGATATGTATTTCCCCCAATCTGAGGATGGTCGAGTGCGCTCCACTGCTAGGAGGACTACTGTGGTGTCAGCTAGCACACTCATCGTCGAAGCACTTTCTGAGTGCGGGAACACCATTCTGCGCAATTACGCACTGGAGGTGTCGGTTTTGGCCGTAGGTGCATCTACGAAGATTGTAGGCCTTAGCGAGTGCTGCGCCCTCGCTGTTGTCATATTGACAGTTGACTGCCTGTTACTGGTCACATTTTATGTTGCGACCCTTACTATTATGGTTGAGGTAAGCTTTTTTCCTTCTACTCGATAGGTCAGAGCCTGACATTATTTGCTCGCCTTCTCTTTTTTCGACACGAAAGGTTAAACGGATCAAATATATTCGCAACATATCTCACGAATCGTGGAGTAAAAACAAACCAGTACCATCTGAATCGACGTGCAATTTGTTGCAGCTGCCTATCCAGAAGCTCGGGAAGGCTATTACTCAGTTACTCTCTGCCGTTCTCGGCGTCAAAGGCAGTACAATCGAAGAGAGTAAGGTTGGTTCTATCGAGTCAGGTGCATTCGCTAAGCTCAAGTTGCTGTTGGTATGTACCATAATGAATAAATCCAAACAAATTGGCGACTAATACAACATCATTGGATGCCAGATATTCGCATTTGTCGCAGCGCATGTGATGGATTGCAGTTTTTTCACACCATCAGCAGGTTTGAGGCATCAGGATTTATACAGCCCTCTTGACACCTCTGGCGAACCGCTATTCGAACGGGTGCGGAAGGTTGATATGACTTCTTCATCCGTCTCCGCTGTCCTTTCCTCCCTCGCCAATGCAACGGACTCAGACTCCACTCCACTCTTCGTCAAAGTCGCACCCCCGCTCTACGTGCAAGTTCGTTCCGCCAACTCATCGCTTAAGAACAATTCGTCACTGAAGGATATTGCTGCCACTAAGGTCGCAGAGGTGTTTGAGGAGGTCATGAGCAACTGGACCCGTCTCGTTGGGGACTCGGTCGTATCGAAATGGATTGTGTTCGTATTTGCTGCCAGCGTGGCTCTCAATGCGTATATCCTTAAAGGAATTGGAGCGGACGGGGCGTTCTCTCAAGCCTATAGGCATGGTGTTGAAGTCACAGACAAATCGCACGTTCCGTCTAGGGGAGGCGAAGGTCGAAAGGCACATGCCGCCGCGATGGATGTCCCCGGCACAGAGCAAGGGCTTGTGCGAGGACGAGGGTATGACATCAGTGCGACACTCGACGCCAACGAGCTTGAAGAGGAGTCAGATCAATTTCGTGCCCAGACCACGCCCCACAAACGGCCTGTATTTACGTCTGGTAACAGCTCTGATTCCGACAGCAGCGATCTCCCTCTGATCAACCCCGAAGCACCCCTCCACCATCGTCAATCCTCCTCGGGGACGAACTCTGCGGTATCCTCCCCTGAACCACTTTCGGACGACTCATCGGCGCAGGAGATACTGGACTATGGATGCCGTTCTTTGGAGGAATGCGTCAGGATTTTTGAGCACAGCGAGCGCCCTGTTTCGGTTTCCCTATCATTTTTGAACAATGAGGAGGTCATCATGTTGGCGCAAGCCGGGAAAATACAACCGTACGCACTTGAGAAGACGCTTGGTGATCTCGAGAGGGCTATCATGATTCGTCGTGCACTCATTTGTGAGATTTCCTACGCGACCATTCAGAAATCTGCTAACATACTATGTAGCGCGTTCATCAACAACTCAATCTCTAGAGAACTCCGATATCCCGATGAAAGACTACGCATACGAACGTGTCATCGGAGCGTGCTGTGAAAACGTCATCGGTTATATGCCCATCCCCCTTGGCGTGGCCGGTCCCCTTATGATAGACGGCGAACTCTTCCCCATACCTATGGCCACTGCGGAGGGCACACTCGTCGCCTCCACCTCTCGCGGGTGCAAGGCGCTCAATGCAGGTGGAGGGGTCTCGACCGTTGTTACAGAGGACGCCATGACCCGAGGGCCTGCCATCGACTTCCCCTCAATCACAATGGCCGCTCAAGCAAAGGCATGGATCGAGTCTGAAGAGGGATGGTCAATTATCAAGAGAGCTTTTGAGTCGACATCGCGTTTCGTTGTTCTTCAGCACGCGAAGTGCGCTATGGCTGGAAGGACGCTCTTCATTAGATTCGCCTCTTCCACTGGCGACGCCATGGGCATGAATATGATCTCGAAGGGCACAGAGAAGGCCTTGGACGAACTTGCATATAAATTTCCCAAGATGTCTATCCTCTCGTTATCAGGGAACTATTGCACAGATAAGAAACCAGCTGCAATCAATTGGATAGAAGGACGC
This sequence comes from Rickenella mellea, assembly GCA_004355085.1. Classification (NCBI taxonomy): domain Eukaryota; kingdom Fungi; phylum Basidiomycota; class Agaricomycetes; order Hymenochaetales; family Rickenellaceae; genus Rickenella; species Rickenella mellea. The sequence continues at coordinate 54,847 of ML170160.1, forward strand.
GGGAAGAGCGTTGTTGCCGAAGCTGTCGTTCCGGGAACGGTCGTTACGCGGGTCCTGAAGACAACAGTAGCGGACCTGTGCAATTTGAACGTTAAGAAGAACTTGATTGGCAGTGCTATGGCTGGTTCCATTGGAGGATTCAACGCTCATGCAGCCAATATCTTGACCGCAATTTACCTCGCGACTGGTCAAGATCCTGCGCAGAACGTTGAGAGTTCGAACTGCATGACTTTGATGGAACCGTGAGTCGATTCGTTTCTCCTCAGGCGTCAGCTATTGAGTTGGATGTGTATAGAACCAATAATGGAGAGGACTTGCTCATGACTGTGACAATGCCTTCAATCGAAGTCGGTACAGTAGGCGGTGGAACCGTACTTAAGCCTCAACAAGCCGTGCTCGACATGCTCGGAATTCGTGGTGCGCATCCTAGAGAACCAGGTCATAACGCTCAGCGACTGGCTCGACTTGTCGCTGCATCCGTCATGGCAGGCGAACTCTCCCTCCTCAGCGCATTAGCGGCTGGCCATCTCGTGAAAGCCCACCTCAAGCATAACAGGTCTCAGTTGAACACGCCTGAGCCGTCCCGACCAGCATCGCCATTATCTGCAGCCCTACGCTTGATATCACCCTCCGGGGCCGATACCCATGCCGCTCGATTTCTTCGTGGCGTTGGCGGTAGACCCGGGCCACTCAGCCGTCCACCCTCGTATTCCGTAGATGTCAAGTAACGAATGCCACCCAAGAATAGAGCGCGTTTGGCACATATAAACCATGAAGCAGGCGGTTTCCGTAGACATAGAGTTTGTTTGGTGAACATCGTCAGTATATAGGAAGTTGTCGGAGGTGCGAAGGCAGGCCAGTTCAATGTAAAATGTCATTTTGCGTATTTCTTCCGTCTGAGTTGGTCGGTTTCTTTTTTTTTTAAATGCACGATGTGTATAAGGGATATCATCTTTCGCCGTTGCGCCTGTCAAGGTTGGAATTCAAGTGGAATTCGGTTAGATTTGTCAAAACAAGGCAAGTGGCTTGGATCGGAATGTTCGAAGCTTCCTGAACCCGTAGGAGATTATTTAGATTTCTCCACATTAATTCGTAGTTTTGCAACGGCATGGTTAGATCTTCCATCCAGAACCCTAATCTGCGGCGGTTTGCATGCTTTAGAATAAATATCGTCCCGTGGTCTCTGAGTCGATCCAGGATATGGACATCATGTTTTAGCAGCGTGGGTTCGTTCCCAGATCGACAGCACGATAGTACGAACAGTTATCGGCGGTGGAGTCCCACTGCAGCTGACATCCGAAGAGAGCGCCTAAGCCAGACCGAATTTTTCTCGTGAGTGGCGGAGCCCCAAAATATGACCAAAGTTTCGGGGGACTGTTTTTACCTTGTGCTTACCCACCTCGGTCGCCTGGCCAGCGTTGTTTCTACCTGATGCACTCGCCTACGTTCAGTTGGTCATACTGGAAAATGTCTGATATTCCATGATTAGTGATCGGCAACAGGATGTCGTTCCGATGATCCTCAATTCCCAATACTACAGGAACTTGGTGAACAAACCTGCCGAAGCCAGCGGATAATTATCTATACAGATCACATTTCCGGGTTCTTTCAGTCGACTAAGCGTTTCAGCTCCTGAAATACTATATATTCAAGAACTATTTCGACCTCAGTGTTTTTATTTCTTATCTTCCAAGTCAACCTTGTCTGGGAACAATCAAGTTTGAGCACTATGACGATCGCGATTGAACACGCTTTGGAGACACCACGCCCCAGGGATGTTGGCGTTCTTGCCATGGAAATGTACTTCCCTCGAAGAGTACGTCGAGATCGTCAAGAATGGATGAATTTACTCATAGAGATCGACAGTGTATTTCTGAAGAGGAACTGGAGGTTTTCGATGGTGTAGCTAAAGAAAAATACACCATTGGCCTTGGGCAGCAATACATGGCATGTACAGACGATCGTGAAGACATCAACTCATTTGCACTTACAAGTATGTCAACGTATTTCGTCGAAATGAATTTGTATTTCCTTGATATTGCCAACAGCTGTCTCGAACCTTCTGCGGAAGTACAATATTGATCCACGTTCCATTGGCCGCTTGGATGTCGGCACGGAGACTATCATCGACAAGTCCAAGTCCGTAAAGACGACTTTGATGGATCTTTTCTCGGAATCCGGGAACACCGATATCGAGGGTATTGACTCCAAAAATGCATGCTACGGCTCCACGGCTGCGCTTTTCAATGCTATCAACTGGATTGAGAGCTCATCTTGGGATGGCCGCAACGCAATCGTCTTCGCTGGCGATATTGCTATCTATGCTGAAGGTGCTGCGCGGCCCGTGGGTGGTGCCGGTGCATGTGCGATGTTAATCGGACCGAATGCCCCCCTAGTCTTCGAGCGTGAGTTTTGTTCTCGATATTTTTCTGATTTCATCTTGAATATTTATATCCTTCAGCGACTCATGGGACGTTCATGTCCAATACATACGACTTTTACAAACCTCAATTAGCGAGCGAATACCCAGAAGTTGATGGACCCCTCACCATCACGAGCTACATGACCTCGGTCGACAACTCGTACACCCGCTATCGCGAGAAGATAACCCGCAAGCGTTCTAAGTCCCAGAGCGGCCGTGCAAACGGCACGAAAGAGCACAACATCGCTGCGTTCTCTCTGGACCAGATTGACTTCCCAGTATTCCACAGTCCATATGGGAAACTCGTACAGAAGGCGCATGCCCGACTCGTGAGTGCTCAATGCTAACCAAATCTCTGCACGCCAAAAATACTGACGGTAATGATGGTGCAGTTGTACAACGACTTCGTCGCTAACCCCGCGAAGCCTACGTTCTCCACTGTTCCCTCTCCTGATTCTATCCTCTCGCTTCCATACAGTGGAACCCTCACCGACAAATCCATCGAGAAAACATTCGTTGCTCTTGCAAAGGACTCGTACAAGCATCAAGTAGAGCCATCTCTGCACTGCTCAAAGCGTTGTGGGAACATGTACACGGGATCTCTTTACGGTGGTCTCGCCAGTCTCATCGCCGCGATCCACCCTGAAGAGCTTGTACGTTCGCGTCTACTCTCTCATACGTACATCAACCGACCTAATAACTCCATGATAGTTGGGCAAGAGGATTGGCATGTTTGCGTATGGCTCTGGAGCCGCATCCTCGTTCTTCTGTATCAAAGTCAACGGCTCAACCGAGCGCATCCAAAAGACAATGAACCTCCTTGAACGCTTGCAGTCTATGAAAGTTGTTCCGTGCGAAGACTATGTAACGGCTATGAAGGTGCGAATCTCTGTCGCACATGGGGAACGTTCACCATGAATTGACTCCCGTTCTTTTTTTCTTCAATTTTACTCATGTTAGCTCCGTGAGGCAAATCACAATGCCACTTCATACACCCCAGCAGGCTCCACTGACGATCTCTGGCCCGGGACGTATTACCTTACACACATTGACGAGAAGTACCGCAGGTCTTATGCGATGGTTCCTCACTTGGAAATGATAGATGACCTTCCGGGCGAATCATCAAGCTCGGACTCGGATGTGAATGAATGATTTTGCGTGTTGATTGGGGTGGGAGGTGGGATGTACAGTACGTCTTCTAGAGGTGTTTCATAGATAGACAGAAAGCTTAGACTTGGTATATGCTCTACAAGTGCAGGACTAGTCGTTATTTCAGAGAACTAGATTCAATATGTTCTGAAGCGAACCACATATATGTAGTATATGCCTACTTCAACAGGTCAAATGGCCTGGGTCGTGAACAAATATCGAAGAAATGGGCTTAGAAATGAAGGGTTGATTCCTTTCTTTTCCTGATGATCAAACAGTCTCCAAATTATTCTATTCACTGTCCCGCAAATCTGTACGCACAAGATATACCTATCCCTAACCCACCCACGCACCTGGGGTAATTCGAGGCAAGCCTAAACATCCAGCATCCAGGCATAGACTATACATCAGTGAGATTTTTTGCATTTGAAAATCGATGAAATACTATATGATGGTGCATCGATTCGTTCGAACAATTCATGAATTAAGAATAACCACTTCATGACGATCCAATTCAACAAAGTGCGTCTCCACCAGTTAGTTTTCAAGATCGAGCGACCCCCTGCACCATCAGTATCAGCGTTGCCAGCCTCGCTGCCGAATATTACTATTACTAGTGTGCCCTTGCCGTCGAGCCTCCAGGCTGCCAAAAACGCACGCTTAAGGGAGAATTTCGTTTTCACTTCGCCTTACCGTTTTGCGTTCGTCTCACGCAGACCGAAAATGTTCTAAACTAATTTCTTTCGTACTTCAACTTCTGAATATATGCGACTTCGTGCGAGGTACAGATTGATCGTGAAACAAAAGGACGGACGCGGACGACGACGCTTTGTACATGCACACAGATTTGGACTCTCTTTGGGTTTGGGGCTGATACTTTGACGACGACGACGACGACGACAACGACAGATAGATTGGGGGGTGGGGAACGGAAGGAACGATGTAGTAGTTGAAACACACGACACACAGCAGAGAAGACGCAAGATGTAAGATGTGTACGACGATGCACAGGAATCCTGGAGAAGGTGGTGAGCGCCTATTTTACGGAGATAGCCGGATGAATAGCCGCTTGAAACGGAAAGGAACAGCCGGCATACTCCCAACTGACGCAAAACGCGCAGAAAAAATGAGGCAGACGTCCAAACCCACCTGGCAAATCGCACACCATCAAGCCGCGCCTTTCGGAGCTTCCTTCGAGGAAATGGCCTACATAATGTGACAGTCAGGAGAAAAGCACGACAATAATACGCGAAATTGGAGTAAGACAAAATAATCACCTGCTCCTCGCCCATGGCGGACACGACGGTGACCAGGAGGTCTTTGCCGTCGTTGAAGCCTTCCGTGATCTCTTTTCCGAGATCGCCCTCGGGGACCTTGACGTCGTCCTTGGGGGTGCCGTCGTTGGTCATGAGGTTGAGGAATCCTTCGTCGATGTTGACCTATGCGCTGTTAATTCAATGGGATCGAGATGGCGATTGGGGGGCTTACGAGTTGGTATTCATCACGCCTGACGTTGGGGGCGTCCATGTTGTGGGTGGACGGGGAGATATCTTCCTATAATAAACCCATGAATATATTTTCGAAGAAAAGGAAGAATCGGCGAACAAGCTTCTTTCCGGTGAAGATCTAATGACGAATGACTGGTCAATGACTACGGTGCATGCAAGTGCGGTGGACAAGCTTACATCGATGGCAACGAGATGGACTTTGGCGTGACCGTGCTTGCCAGTTTTAGAGGTGGACATGTCCACGATCTTGCAGGGGCGGCCTGTGGATGTGCGGTTGAAGTGAGTCACCCCTGGTAAGGCAAGACGCTGCGCCGATGTCGACGATGGTGCACGTACCCTTGATGACGACGTGGCCGCCCTTGCGCAAAGCAGAGCATTGAATGGGGAAGGTAAGGGAGGCGCCGGAACCGGACTAGGGGGGAGATGATGAGACGGAGGGCTTATTCGCCACAGTTGGTAGCGCTAGAGAGATGCTTACGGTCTCGAATACCTGATTGTGGCTCTCGTCGTCGCTCATTGTGTGATGGAGATGGATTGAAAGGAAAAGATATAATCTAGAAAGAGGAGAGACGGTGATTCGTATACAAATGCGTCGCGTGAGGATGAGGGCAACTGCAAGTCGAGGAAGGGGTCGCCAGGAAAAATCTTCAGATCAGTGTGCCCATCTCTATTCAAACTCCGCCTACACGTGTAGCCCTCCCGCACACAGAATCGTCGGGGACACATTCACTGAACAACGTATAATTGTAATCTAAAAGGCTCGCCGATAACGAATTGAGGTCTCAAATATATTCTCTGCAATTTTTTAGCTATTTTCGCGAGATGAGTGCAGCACTTGCGACGCGCCACCGAATGAGACTCCGCCCAACTCTAAATTGACTTCTGTTTCCCATCAGCTCTCTCCGAAACTCTTTGCGTCGCCAAATTCTGTCCGTGTCACCGCCCAAATGTCGTACAAATCCTCAAATTATCGCAGAGGCCATCCCTCAGCAGATATGCAGCAAGACAAATCGCTCGCGCAAGTCCGCCAGCTACAAGAAATGTTCCCCGCTTGGTCCGAAGATGGTATGCAATCAAATAAGTGGCAATTTCACCAAGTCTTCACGTCTTCTATTTACTAGACCTCAAATCACTGCTTCAAGAGACCAACGGCGACATTGAAACAGCTGCAACTCACATCAGCGAAGGTCCGCAAATTTTTTAGCGGTCGCTCGCGTGCTTTTTTAGCCGAACTTACTTTTCTGCATTACCAACAGGTCGCGCAGTGCAATGGGACTCGGTGCCACGCAAAAAGGACAAACGATCGTCTACCAGCACGCCTCAACCCCGCGAGCCGGGAAGCGGTGGTCGTGACAGGGAGCGAGACCGCGGCGACTCTCGTGGCGGACGTGGTGGTGGACGCGGCGGAAGAGGCGGCGCACGCGGAGGCGGAGCTGGCCGTGGATTCTCGCGCGGAGGTCATCGCGAGACCAATGGACACCACTCGCCTTCGCCCGCATTAGCGTCAGACGCATCTCCCTGGGCTGCTCCGGAGGCCGACAAGCCCGCAACGACGGAAGCTACTGGCGACGCGTCTAATGCACCCACAGCCGATGCTTGGGGTAGCAGTGCAGCGGAACCGATTCCGGCGTCTACGTCTGGTTGGGGTGACACCCCTGCTACTCAAACGGAAAGCGCAGGCTGGGGCGAAGCCGCCGCCGGTACAACGACATCGGCGCCAAGCGCTGGCTGGGGCGGTAACACCGATAGTACCACAGCAGCAGCAGCGCCGACTCCCCCTCCTCTGGTTTCGAAACCGTCCAAAACGCCGGCAACTTCAAAGATGTCCTGGGCACAAATCGCAAGGTACGTCGCGTTCCTCACTCGACTGATGTTACGAAATCATTAATGAATTTAACACAGACAACAAGAAAAGCCCAAAGCGACACCCCCGCCGGCACCCGCCCCTCCGCCCCCTGCCCCTCCTCGTGAACCCACTCCACCCCCATCAATCCCCGAACCCGAGCCGCAACCTGAGGTACAGCCAGAGTATCAAGGTTGGGAAGAACCCACGACGGTACAGGCGCCGACATGGGACGACGAGCCTCAACCTCAAGTCTCTGCACCGCCGCCTTCGACGTCAGAAACGTGGGCTCCAACTCCCTCCGAGGAGGCTTCTATCCCCACGTCCGTTTCCGCTCCGTTGCAGCAACAATCGCTGCAACAGCACGAGAAACCACCGACACCGGCACCGACGAACCAGCAAGAACCCGATGCACCCATCGTCTCCGCGCTCCCTGCGCAATTGCAACAGAAGTCTAGTGCCGAACAAACGGCAGCATCACTACCCGCGAAGTCCTCTCCGGTGCCTGCTGCTGCACGGCCAGTCGCGACGTCACACAGGAGCAGTGCGCGGTTCAAGATGAGCGACCAGGCTGTTGTGATGCCGTCGTCGAGCTTCGGGTCGGCGATCGAGAAGATCGGGATGCAGTTCGGTAGTGTCAGTCTCGGAAGTGATGACGTGAATGATAACATCGCGTTCGTATTCGTCTTGCTCTTCGTTTACCTTTTTCGTGGATTTAACAAATTTGAAAATTTACAGACCTGAGCCAGCCGCTCCGGAACCGGTCTCCCGCGTCCCAGAACCCGGCGCACCCAGCGCACCCGAAGTATCTCACCCCGTATCTCACCCTCCAACCTCCACACCTCAGTTACAACAACAACCGCAAGAAGTCCATTCACCAGCCGCACCAGTTTCACACCCTCCCGCGCCTTCAATCTCCGCGTCATCGAGCTTGTTCCAGCAAGCCATCCCTCAACATACACCCCAACAACAACATTCACAACACACGCCGCAGTCTGTGCAGCAATCCCCCGCACAGTCACTTACCTCCCCGCCGAGCACGACGTCTCACTCGCAGACATCCGCGTCTGCGGCGTCTTCCCCACTTCCACCATTCACCGCGCAGACGACGCCAGCGCAGTCCCAGCACTCCCTCTCTTCCTATCACCAGCAACAGCACCAACAGCACCAAACTCAGCAAACTCAACCCACCCCGTCCCAACCTCAGCCTCAGCAGCCTCAAGCGCCTCCCCAACAAGCGCCTTCGCAGCTTCACCAGCAGTACTCCCACCATGGGTTCCCGAATCATTTGGATTCTGCGCCTGTTCAGGCGACTGCTCAGCAACATGCGCCGCAAGCCACTCTGCAGCAAGGTGCTGGCTCGTATTTCCGCCAGCCGGAGCAGCAGTATTTCCATACGCCGACCCCGCCTGCTGGACAAGCACAGGACAGTCCCTATGGTGCGTTCGGTCAGCTTGGTCAACAATTGCAGCACCAGGGCCAGGCATCCCATCTTACCGGCTTCGGTGGAGACCAATATTACGCAGAAAATCCTCGTGTAAGTTCACTGTCATTTCTGTCCTATTTTCCGGTTGATATTAAATTCCCGATTGCCAGGCATTCTACGAGTCCTATGGCCAGCCTGGATTTGGCAACCGGAACGTTCTTGCTCACGAAGATGTTGGCAAGGGATTGCCAGGCGCGGCGCAACAACCGCAAGCGTCTGCTGGTCTCCCGCCGACAGGTACCCAAGCTTCCCAGCAAGCTCCCACCCAACCGCAGACTACTGGTCAATCGCAACCAACCGCTGGACAACCACAGCAAGGCTACGCTCCGGTGCCGTATTACTACAACCCATATCACCAACCCTCGCAGTTCTACGGCCCGCCGTACGGGTCTGGATACGGGATTGGACAGTACGCGAATAGGTACCAGCCGCAGCAACCACCCATGTTCCAACCGCCTGCTCCCACCTCTGCGTCGCCGGCGACGGCGAAAGGACCGAGTGCTGCTCAACCTCAGTCCAATCCCTACGCACAGGGTCTCTATGGACAACAGCACGCGTCATCGGCGTATGAGGACGCTGCGGGTTACGCACAGCATCATAATGCACACCAGCATGGACATACGCACCAGCACAGCCAGGGAGTCGGTGGACTCCCGGCGAGCGAGTACGGGAAGCAGTTGTACACTGCTCATGGCGCGCAGGGTATCCAAGGCTTCATGAACATGGGTGCCGGCTCCGGTCCCGCATCGGGTGGTCCTCCCCTCGGTCAACGCGCAGGTACCGGCGGGTCTCCTGAAAACAGCTACAAAGCCTACCCCAATGTTGGTGGGAAAGACGTCGGCGCTGGTGTTAGCGGTGGCGGCGTTTCTGGAGGTCAAGGCGGCGGCGTCGGTGGCGGCGTTGGCCCTCAAGGTCGTGCTGGTGTTCAGCAGCAGCAGCAACACGCCGGCCAGGGCGGTTTCTACGGCGCAAACCGATTTGGCGCAAACGCCGGTGCTGGCGGTCCACCAGTTACGCAGGCTCAAGGACAGGGACAGCAAGGACATCAGGCGTATCCTCAAGGTGCAAATGACGGAAGCTTTTATTACCGTGGCCAGTCGCAGCAATACTGGCAGTGATCGCTGATATCGCAAAATATAACATCGCAGGCGCAGTAAAGTCATGTATAGTTCTTACAATATGTTCGTCATCTTGGGATGCATCGGCATTCGGTTTCTCATTTACCATTGCTTCGCAACGTCCGCTCATATGTCAACGCGCAATACTAGTTTTCTTTTCTTTTTCGTACATATGTCTTGTCTTCCAATCCTATCCCATCACTGCTCACTTCATGTGTACGAATAGGTCATCCAAATCTCGGTTTTAAAAATATTTGGCCTTCCTGACATTGTTCTCGAGTAGGCTCATGGAAAAATCTCTGAGTGCATACAAGTGAGCCTTGGAGCAGATTATTATGACGAGGGTTCACCCCGAAATTTCCGATCCGTTCAAAAAATGGATTCGACACAAGTCCTCTTGTATATTTCTTTGGTCATATTCAGCAACGCGCCGGAATAACCAGGACGACCAGCTCCAGTGAACTTGCCAGTGGGCGCCGCACTTTTAATTTAGCCGCAACTAACTACAACATGAGTAGAATTCACCTTGGTCGTCTGGTACAAAGCAATCCTGTTTTTGAGAAACTTTGGTAACTATCGCCTTCAAAGCATCTCCAGCACCCACGTCAATCCAACGCCTCTCCTCCAATTTTTTTATGACAGTTTGTGTCCAAAAACAGCAGCCACTACCTTTGCCATTGTAACGATACCGATGTAAGTTTTCCTCTTCGAACAATCTGACCACGTCGCTCACGGTCCCTCCGTGACGTTTTTTTTAACGTCGAATTCAATGTGAGCTACGACTCTCTCCGAATTCGAGCGTATGTACCGTACTGAGCGTGCGCTAAACGCCGGAATTTTCGTATGTCAGCTCATTACGCGTCTTGTAACGGCGACTTACTCTACGCCGGACGTTTGCTGGGGCTTCCCTCCTGAAAATTTCCGTGTCGTGAAGGTGTCGAGTATGACCGACCCCCAATCGTCTCCGTCCCACCCAGCGAATGCACGCCAATGAATTAGGTTACGATCCGCCTCGGGATATTCGACAAAATATGCTGCCTCGGGATCGATATGTAGTGCAGTAACGCCGAAAATCTCGACAGTTTCCTGAAGATCGTCCACGCGTATCGCCCTATGCCATATGTTTTGCTATGACCACAAGTAGGAGTTAACAGGTGATAAATATTATGTTCCTGGCTCACCATGATATAAAAAGAATTTGACTGCCGTAAGGATTGTCGGTGCGACCCTGACATTACCAAACGTATTTGGTATTGTTTATCCGACACTTGACTCACTTTGCAACTGCCATGGTGCCTTCACTGTAAAGTTTCCTCAAGTCATGCTTTCATTGAGCTCAATTTCGTTCTTTATAGTGAAAACCTTCAGAAATCAGATTCCGACAAATGGGACGACACAGAAATTATTCGCCGATTTAAGGAGGGTATTGGGTTCCCAGAATCTGCTGACGAGGGTGGCCGCCGTTGCGTCGTGCAGATATGCAAAGACACGGTCGTCAAATGTGTCTATAACGCGGATGGAGACATTCCCCATTCACAAGTTCTCGCAATGAAACTTGTGTCTGCTCATACAACTATCCCCATTCCCCGTCTAAGGCGAGATCCAATAAAGCCCTCGTCTCGGTGGACGTACTTAGTGATGGAGCGCATCGCTGGCAGCTCATTAGCGAAACGCTGGGATTCACTCGACCCAAAGAATCGCAAGGACGTCATCGATACGATCCGCGACTACGTATCCCAGCTTCGCAAAATCCCCACCAGTCATCCAGGTCCTGTTGGGCCATCACCCCGCAAATGCTACGGACCGATGTTCGGTGGACAACGTGGGCAGGGTCCTTTCGCGGATTATGCAGAACTTTCGGAGTATTACAATGCGAACCTCAGCTGTGCGGCCATTAGCATTCCTCAACTAAAGGACAGCAAGAAATTCGACGACTCTGTACCCCTTGTCTTTTGTCACAATAACCTCAGCATGGACCATATATTATTGGACAACGACAACCGTGTCTGGATTGTGGGGTGGGATCTCGCGGGATTCTATCCCGAATGGTTTGAATCGGTCTCGATGCTGTGTTCGGTGGAGGGGAAGTGGATGCCCGAGCCGAAGATTTGGAAAAATATTGTTGCTGAAGTTGCTGGGGATCCGATGAACCATGGCCAATGGATGCATCACATCAGACCGACCTTATTTCAATCCAAGTATGAGGGAAGAAGGAAGGACAACCCGCCATCGTAGTTTCGATGCACGATTTGCCACGCGCCACCAAGCACCTCTGATTTTCATCTCGTCTTGTACCAAGTGTAACATAAATGCGTCCAATTCACGTACCGCAGAATCCCCCGCTTGCGCCATGCAGCTTTATTCAACGTGTCATTTATATTACAAGCTTACAGGTATATACAAAGGACACAATTCCACCTATTCAATTATTTTACTTCTGCAAAATTTGTTGCTGGTCGAGAGAACGAAGCCGGAACCCGCCCTGACTTTCTTCAAGTTCCAAACCGTCACCATGATATAAAAAGATTTTTTTTTTCCACGATGATAATCTCATTGTACCAAGTTTCTCCCCGGACATTCTTTCCATGAACTGAAACATATTTCCTATGAAACCTCTTCAACAGTCGGCTTCCGACGAGTGGGACGACACAGAAATTGTTCGGCGATTCAGGAGTGTCCTGGATTCCCAGAATCTGCTGACGAGGGACGCCGCCGTTGCGTTGTGAAGATATGTGACGACACGGTCGTCAAGTGTGTCTACAACACGGACGAAGAACATCCCCATCCACAAATTCTCGCAATGGAACTTGTGTCCAGGTACACAAATATCCTCATTCCGCGTCTGAGGCGAGCACCAATTCAACCCCTGAACGACACGTTCACGTACTTGGTCATGGAACACATCGACGGCGAATCGTTAGCGAATCGGTGGGATTCTCTTCCGCAGGGAACTCGCAATGAAGTCATCGATACACTCCGTGACTACATCTCCCAGCTTCGCCAAATCCCTTCCAGTCATCCAGGTCCTATTGGGCCATCACCACGCAGATGCTACGGACCAATGTTCGGTGGAGACCGTGGCCAAGGTCCTTTCGCGGATTACGAGGAACTTTCGGGGTATTACGATATGGTCCTTAGCTGCGCAGCCAAACGCATTCCTCAGCTGAAAGATAGCAGAAAATTCGACGGCTCTGTACCTCTAGTCTTTACTCACAATAACCTCAGCATGGACCATATGATATTGGGCAAAGACAACCGCATCTGGATAGTTGGCTGGAATCTCGCGGGATGTTATCCTCGCTGGTTTGAATCGGTGTCGATGCTGTGGTCGGCAGAGGAGAAGTGGATTCCAGGGTGGGAGGAGTGGAAAGATATTGTCACCAAAGTTGCTGGGGATCCGACGGAACACAGCCAATGGATGCATCGCATCAGAGCGACCCTGTTTGTCTCCAAATATGAGGGAAGAAGGAAACACAACCCGCCATCGTAGTGCACCTCACCCAAAATATTCGACACGTCTCGTCTTGTACAGAATGTAACATATATGCGTCCAATTCATGTACGATAGAAATTCTCGTCTGCCCCCTTCAACTAAACCCATCGTCCCATATATTAGTGTCGCTATGCGCATTCTGACCTTGGCTTTCTTCCTTTTCGACTTGATATTCTGTGTTTACCGTGCACCGGGTTTTCCCTCCAATTCGTTTCACATGCTTGTTCTCCGCATTGACAAATGAATTGCAATTTAAATGTCCCCGCCTGTTTGCGGTGAGTTGTTTCACGAAAGAGGGCGTTGAAGGAACGAAGCTCCGCGCCGACTTTCTTGCGTCACCATGATATAAATAGGGATCGGCGATGGCGTGCCTGAAGTGTCTTCATTTGACTCGCTTCTACGATGTTGTAAAGTCCCTGCCATTCCTTCCACGAGCTTAAACTTATTTCTTAGGAAAACCCTTCGTCGGTCAGTCTCCGACGAGTGGGACGACACAGAAATTGTTCGCCGATTCGACGAGTGTCCCGGATTCCCGGAATCTGCGGAAGAGGGAGGCTACGACTGCGTTGTGAAGATATGTGACGACATGGTCGTAAAAAGCATCTCCAACGTGGACGGTGAAATTCCTCATTCACAATTTCTTGCAATGAAGCTTGTGTCTACTTACACCAATATCCTCATACCCCGCCTGAGGCGAGCACCAATAGCGCCTCTTGACGACGACTTCACGTACTTTGTCATGGGGCACATCGACGGCGAGTCATTGGCGAAGCGCTGGGATTCTCTGTCCGAGGAGACTCGCAAGGATGTCATCAATACGCTTCGCGACTACGTTTCCCAGCTTCGCCAAATCCCCACCAGTCATCCAGGTCCCGTTGGACCATCCCCACGGAGTTGTTGCGGACCAATGTTTGGTGGACGACGTAGGCAGGGTCCTTTCGCAGATTACGAGGAACTTTCACATTATTACAACACCATGCTTGGCTGTGCGACCAAACACATTCCTCAACTTGAGGACAGCAAGAAATTCGACGACTCTGCACCCCTTGTCTTTTGTCACAATAACCTCAGCACGGACCATATATTATTGGACAAAGACAACCGCGTCTGGATAGTTGGCTGGAATTTTGCAGGTTTCTATCCTCAATGGTTTGAAGCAGTTTCGATGCTGCATTCGGCAGAGGAGAAGTGCATACGTGGACACGACATTTGGAAAGATATTGTCACAGAAGTTGTTGGGGATCCGATGGAGCACGCCGAATGGATGCATGACATCAGACCGACCCTTTTTCTCTACAAATATGATGGAAAAGATAAGCACACCAGCCATCGTAAGTGAGCTACAATGTGGCCGCGTCCGAAAATTCTTGCACGATTTGCCTTATGTCCCACCTCGCGATGTTTTACCTGCAAATTTTTGCTTCAACTCTTACAGTATTGCACCGAGTGTAGTATATATGCGTCCAATTCATGCGCCGCAGAATTACTCGTTTGTGCCGTGCAGCTAGATCCAACATCCCATATATTTTACAAAGCATGTACAAATGAGTCAACTCCACCTATTCAGTTAGTTCGTAATTAATTCATTTCTGCGAGAAAAACTGTGTTATCCTGGCATTCGGCGTACCCGAAGCCGCAGGTTTAACCTTTGACGGCGACTTCTGTAAAATCATCATTTAACATGAGTTCAAGTCCAATTAAGCAGAAAATTTTAAATGAGCAATGAACCTTAGGAGTGCGTTTCGTTGGCGACTACATCAAATAACAGGGAATCAACTTTTTGCACAAGGTATTGTGAGGCTCTCATTCGTACCTTTGCTGCTGAGCTCGACGAAGAGGCACCAGCCACTTTAACGTCCTCGTCATCTTCGTCGGATTGAGGTGCATTATTATCCTATTCACCAAAAACAGTGCGAGGTAAACAACCCCATCCGCTAGATGAAAAAATAAAATAGAAAACAATCCGACCTTCACGAGTGCCTTCTTCTTCTCGTCTTTCGATCTCGTGGTCATCGTCGACGTACCCTCCTTCTCCGCCTTGACGTTCTTCCGTTTCGACTTTACGTCCGGTTTACTCTCAACGGGACTCTCACTCCGCTTTCGTTTCGCATCCTTGTTCGCCGCCTTATACGTGGGCATTAACCATGGTGTCTCCGTCTTCACTGGAGAATTCACCATTTTGGATTTGGAGGATGACGCCGCTCCAGAACCCGTTCCTGCCTGTCCGCCGCTCTGAGTCTGTTTCTGCTTCGAAAAAAGCGCTTGGATGCCGTCTTTGCGCAGCGCGACGGGTTGGATGAACGACGCTGACTCCGTGCCCACTTTCCCCACTTCCTTCGGGACCTGGTAGCTGCGTTGCAGATGAGGTCAGTTAATCAGCCCTCACCGTTAAACATATTTCACGTATAAATTTACGAGACAAGAAGAATCATGTAAAGGTAGAAGAAAATATAATTCTCACCAATCCAACGGCCTCTTATCATCATGATATGGCTTAACGATCTGCGTAAGCGCACTGCTCCACGCCTCTGAGGACGTATCCAGCCACGTCTTCAAGTCGGCGTCGTTCGTCAGGATGACGGGTTGTCGGTCGTGCAACCACTCGAACTCCTTGCATGCGTCCGTCGTGACGATCGTGAACGACCAGAGGGGTTCCGAAGAGCCTGATGTTGCATGAACAATGGGCGAAAGATTAATAAATTATTGGGTGACGATACCTTCGAGGTAGACGACGTCGTATAACCCTGCTAAGAGCATGACCTTCCCGTCTTTGTGCTTCGTGAAATGGGGGAGCTTGTCTTTCCCTCTATTCAGCCATTCGTAATACCTACCCACGAATTCAATTCAGACACTTGGTCCATTCACACAATGGATGATCCACAGGTAAACGTCTGCAAGGGAAATGAAACGCACCCCTCACAGACAACAGCACACCTCTTCCTGCCCATGATACTCTTCCACATCCCCCCTCCGTTCACGAGGTTCTCCGAGCGCGCGTTCGTCGTGCTGAGCGACCGATCTTCGTGTTTGCTCCAGTGCGGGACGAGACCCCACTTCATCGTGTGCAGCACGACTTCCTCCTCCTCTCTCGTGGTGCCTCCAGTGGTATGTGCGCGAGAGGAGCTGGCACTGGCGGTAGGCTTTGACGTCGACGCGATGTTATCGTTCGAGTTTTCGTTAGAGTTGGTCCCTGACCCAGACCCGGATGCCCGTTGATGCGCTCCGGGTGCGTTCCTCCTCCGAACCACAGGCGCCTGCGAATGCGGCGCGATATTATATCGTGGATAAAACGCATCCTCGTTCACCCACTCCCCCAGGTCCATATTCGGGTGAGCATCCTGGACTGCGAGCGCGATGTTATGGCGCTGCGAAAATAAAGTAAAAAAAACTAAGTCAGTTTATTGCATGTAATCTGATTGATGTTTGGAAGTGTGGTAAGAGGAATACAGGAAGGGAGAAAGGAACGCGTACTGCCAAACCAAGAGAGAATCGACCACACATTACGCCAGCGCTAAAATTAGTTGGATGATGATTGATTTGACGCCACAAGGTGTTTATGGTTGTTGAATTCGCAAATCCTTGGACGGCGCCCAGATAGCCTTTAAACTAGCGTGAAATCGACGACGGTACGTTTGTCAAACTGTGAACCTGTTGAATATTCGATTATTAGATGGAATGTATAGGTGGAGCTTGGGAGGACGGACATTGTTGGTTCGGAACCTTGCGTGATAATTGGGTCTCCGCTTTAAAAGCAGCCTTTGCCACCCACCATCACCAACAGCGGCGACGCTCGTCCATCCACCCTCCCCAACCCCCACAACTCACCCCACCCAAAAACCATAGTGGGACGGAACATGGACGCAGCAACATCCAAGCTCCTCGACTCATTCACGCACCGCACGCTCCACCTGCACAACTTCTCGCGCACATCCACGCTCGCCTCACACACGCTCACGGATCTCGTCGCGCGGTACATCTCCTTGCTCACGACGACGGCGGCGGCGTATGCGCAGCATGCGGGGCGGGGCGGGCGGATGTGTGTGAGTGATGTGATTGAGGCGCTGGAGGAGGCTGGGACGGGGGTGGACGAGTTGGAGGAGTATTGTGCGGGCGAGGGGAAGGAGCTTGGTGGGAGGGGATATGGAATGGGCATGGGCATGGGCATGGGCATGGGCGGGAACTTTGGCATGAATTTTGGCATGGGTATGGGTATGGGCGCGGCTCCGAGTGTTGTTACTGGGCGGAGGAGGGAGGAACTCGCAGAGATTCGCAGTGCGTTTGACTTCATTTCCATTCAGCTCTGGCGCTCATCGTGAAATTATATCAGCGGTATTGAAGGACGGCCTGAGCAAAGACACAGACGACTTCACCCCCCTCGTCTACGCACGCATACTTAGCCCATCACCCGTTCAATCCCCCGCCCGCCTCTTCGCATTCGAAGACGACGAAAGCTCGCTCAGCGAACTATCCTCAGACGAAAACCAATCACCTCCCTCTTCACCCCCACCAATATCAACAGCACCACCACAACCCATTCTCGACGCATCAACTTCCGCCAATCCACCGCCAATTTTGGCGCCAACTCCTCGACGCGCGTCAACACCCCTTCCACTCTCCCCCATATCAAACCCCTCATCGCCCGCCCGTAAACGCGCGCGGACGGCTAATTGGAAACCGCCAGATCACATACCTGCATTCCTTCCGCCGTATCCGAGCGCGTTGCCCGCGTCGCCTGAGCCCTTCGATCTGGGATTGGGGTTAGGATTGGGGACAGAGGGTGCTGGGCCTTCAACACAGCAGCAACAACAACACCAGTCGCACCAACAACAGATTCAGCAGATTCAGCATCAGCAACAGCAACAGCAAAATCAAATAATGGGAGGAGTTCCGAAAGTCGAACGACTGCCTACGCCTCCCCCACAACTGTCCGCGTCAGCATCAACATCTGATTATTTAACGCCCGTCCCGTACTCCCTCTCGTCGCTCTCCTCAACGCCAGAATGGCACCTGCCCAAACCACCATCTCCACCCCCCTCACCGTCATCAACATCCCTCGTCCCCCACCATCTCTCAAACTCCAACACCCAACAACGCGTCTCGATGCCGCTCACGCACCCCTCCCTCGTCAAAGCGTACCACCACGTCCTCACGCACCCCCCGCCCCCACACCCGCCGTCCAACCCCTCCCGGCACAAAATCGCGCTGTCCCTCCTCGCGCAGAACTATCTCGCGCCGCGCTGGACCGCAGCCGACACCCTGTTCTCCTCGACGGCAGCGAACGCCCCGCGCCTCCTCGCGCCGTCGCCCAGTTTCCCCGTCGCGCTGAAGGACGTGCCGGTGAATAGTGCGTTTGCGAGTGCGGGTGGTGCGATGCTTGTAGGTGGTGGAAATGGCAGTGGGAGTGCTGGCGGTGGTGGTGCGAGTGGTGGGGGAGTGGGGAGTGGGGAGGGGAAGGACAAGGACAAGGACGGGAAGATGAAGGAGAAAGAGAAGAGGCAGCCGTTATTACCCGCTACGATCCCGCGCACGGTGATCCTGAGCGAGAACATCACGCCGTTTAGCACGCAGCCGTCGAGTCGGATCCCGGAGATCGCGAGGCATATCCTTCCGGTGCGTTTTTTCCTCCTCCTCATTTCTTCAATCGCGTTGATGATTGAGTGTTATGGTATGGGTAATGAATGTAGCCTGCGGTACATAATCGCACGACGAAGCTCGTCGCGCCGCCCCCGCTCGTCTCGAACTCGGGCGAGAAGTTCGTGTACGGCGCAGGCGTGCCCGCGCCATGGAACTCCTCCTCTGCATCCACCAACACCACATCCGCTTTGGGACCCAACGCGAAAGACGCGAAGCTCAACGGAAAGGCCGACCGCGAGCGCGAAAAGGAGAAGGAACGAGAGCGCGAAAAGGAGAGGGAGAGGGAGGGCAAAGACGATGCGCTATCCGACGCGCGGCTGTTCGCGACGTGGGAGTGCGAGACACGGGATTTTAAGGTGCCGTTGGCCATTGCGGGGCACGGTCACGGCGGCGGTGCGCAGGGAGGCGCGTATGGGCATGGGATGGGGAAGAGGACGAGGGTGGGGAGTGTGGCGGGGGGCCCGAGTTTGAGTTTGAGTTTGCGGGGGATTGGGAAGGATGTGGGTTTGTGAAAGGGAGGGGGAGGTGGAATGAGTCGGTGGATGTATGTATGTCTGTATGCGACGATGTATGCGATCAATATATGTGATCAAGTTAAATGGGTGAGACTTGGGGCACGTTCTGAACGTTTACTGCTGGTAAATCACCACTCACTGCGCGAACTGATAATGCTCGTATACCTCCGAACATCTCGATCGACGCGATCGACAAGAACCTGAATTTTTTTCTGGGGGAGACACGTGGGTGAAAGTCGTGACTCACCATCCAGCCATGCATAAACATTCGCCAGCTCAGCCACTCCCTCTCATCACAACCCCGCCATGTCCCCCTCGCCCTCCCCGCCCCCGCAAGTCGTGCCCAACGGCGTCGACATCGACGATGCCGAGCGCATGCACAAGTACATCACAGACAGACGGGTCAAAGGCGTGCGTCTCTCCTTCATCCTCTCCCTCCCTCTCCCTCTCCCTCTCCCTCTCCCCCTTCCCCCTCCTTCCCCTCCATCCTATATCCCCTCCACCTGCCGCCACTCACGCTCCCTTCAAACACAGTACGACCCCCTAATACAACCCGCCCTCCTCCGGCAAGAGGTGCCCTCAACCCCAGAGTCCCAGCGCACGGTCACGCAGGCGCGGTACGCCGCATCGCGCATCATCGCGGGCGAGGACGACCGCGTGATCGTCGTCGTTGGGCCGTGCAGCATACATAACCCCGACCAGGCGATCGAGTATGCCAAGCTGCTCAAGGAGCAGGTGCCGAAGTGGGAGGGGCTGTTGATCATTATGCGCGCGTATTTGTGAGTAGAGTCAGCGTTCCGTACAATGTCCATTTTACTGATGAAGTGGAATTAGTGAGGTGAGGATTTCCTCCGATTTTGTTCTATAGATGTTGCAACAACCCGCTGGTGCCCGTATGAGATACAAAGGTCCAATCGTCGTGGAATATCGCTCAACGGAGAGTCGTACGGTGTCCTCGCCACATTTTTTGTAAATGGAGGCAGCAAGTTCACGCATACCGCCTGTCCAATGGAGCATTCCACGTCTCAAATTTGGCCATGTCCATCCGGCACCCGTTAAAAAGGAGCTATGACACGGAAGGACTATGCATGACGCATTGTTTTCACTGTTTGGCTCTTTCCCGGAGAATGTCGTACACAATCGAGCGCGGGACTCCAGCTCAGTCCGTATTCACCCCTACCAAAGTTGAACGGTACGGTTCCAAATCGTGCGGTCAAAGTCTTTGATGGTAGTCAAAAATATGTGACGAGGCTGGATGTCCCTCGTAATGATTCGGACATTTCGAAGCGCCAGGAAAACTGATTCCTTTGCCTGATTCGCATTTGATGGCGATGGCAACCACTCTTGCGATTATTTGTTCGAACACAACGCTCTGGCTCGTTCAACTGCAGCGCTGAAGCATGTCATACACAAGCGCGGGACTTCAGCTCCGTCCGTATTCACATCCACCAAAGAACGGTACGGTCCCAAATCGTGCGGTCAAAGTCTTTGATGGTAGTGCAAAATATGTGACGGCAGCTGGAGGTCCCTTGCGATGATTCGGACACTTCGAAGCCGCAGGAAACCTTTTTTTTGATGCGCATTGATGGCACTCAAAAATGATGCTATTTCCCATTTTCCGAATACCAATTTCCATACTCTTTCCCCCTCACTCATTTCGTTTCCAACCTTCGCAAATATTTATCAATCGCACCATCTAACACCTCACCCAGAAACCGCGCACAACCGTCGGCTGGAAAGGTCTCATCAACGACCCCGACATCGACGGCTCCTCCCGCATCAACAAAGGGCTACACACCGCGCGCTCCCTCCTCGTCCGCATAACCTCCCTCGGCCTGCCCGTCGGCTCCGAGCTCCTCGACACCATCTCGCCGCAATACCTCGCGGACCTCCTATCCTGGGGTGCCATCGGCGCACGCACGACGGAATCGCAACTCCACCGCGAACTCGCGAGCGGCGTCTCCTTCCCCATCGGTTTCAAGAATGGTACTGATGGCGGCGTGAAGGTGTGTGTGGAGGCGATGATGGCGGCGAGCGGCCCGCATGCGTTTATGGGTGTTACGGAGCAGGGGTTGGCGGCGATCGTGCGGACGAGGGGGAATAGGGATGTGCATGTTATATTGAGAGGCGGCACGGGGGGCCCGAATTATGGAGAGGAGGATGTGGGACGGGCGGTGGAGGCGATTAGGAAGGCGAGGCCGGAGAACCATCCGAGCATTATGGTCGATTGCAGCCGTACGTTCTTCCCCTCCCCCCATTCCTCCATATTTATCTACTGTATCCCAATTCTAACACCAATCGCAAATTTTTAATAGACGGCAACTCGCAAAAAAACCACCTCAACCAACCGCGCGTCCTCGCCTCCCTCTCCTCGCAGCTCTCCTCGCCAACGTCCACAACAGCACCATACATAACAGGCGTGATGATCGAGTCGAACATCAACGCGGGCAAACAGGACGTACCCGCCCCCGAGGATGGGGGAGCGAGCAAGCTGAGGTATGGCGTGAGTATTACGGATGCGTGTGTCGATTGGGAGATGACGAAGGGGATGTTGGATGAGTTGAATAAGGCGGTGCTGGAGAGGAGGGAGAGGAGGAAGGGGGGTTAATGTTGATGTTAATAGGAAGTGATTTAAACGGCGTGTCGGGCGGTTGGCGAAGCGCGGGAGAAGGGATGGTGAGGATGATGGGGCGGTGAGATTTAGATGTGGATGGTGGGTAAAGTGAGTAAAGCCTGAGGCGGTAATGGCGAGGCGCGAAGGGAAGGGCCGGGGATAATATTAAGAGGCGAGGAGGGATTTAGACTGGGAAGGTGGATTGTATCTCAAAATCCCTACGTGCTTTAGGGAGTAAAATAGACTTGCGACAATGTTGTGCAACTGTAATATCGTGATGATCCATCACACAAATTGTGTCTTCGTCGGGATGTAGCTTGTCTCCCTCTATTCATCATCAAATCCCCAGGACAGCGTTGGGATATGACATGATGGGTAAATTATGTAACATATATTCAAAATTTCAGGATTCCAGCTCACCTATAAGCAAAAATAGTCCATGTTTCATTGTGTACTTCTGGTAGCTAGGATATATTATATATGGCATTACAATATGTACGGTCGGCCGTTTCATGAGTGTCTGGAATCAGTTGGCCATACTACAAGAGCTCTGTTTTGCACCAATTTGGAAAGGTGCCCCATTCCGCCGCAATTTCAGGCTGATGTTTCGGCTTTTAATTTTCATCATCGCCATCGTCATCGCCATCGTTGTCCCATCTTGACTTCGTGTAATATCTCAGTGCCGCAACTCCCAAGACGGTCGCCAGAGAGAGTAATGAACTATCGGCCGGAACCCGAGTATCAGGTGGATCGTATAAATTAGTGGGTTCGTAGGTCACGGTATCTTGCCCAGTACGACGCCTCGGAGGCTCCAAACCAGGAGATGTATCGCGACGCTGCCGCTGATGGTTAGAAGAAGATGGTGTTGAGGGGACAGGTGTATGATGACGTGGTTTACTTTGATAAGATGGCAAAGGTTCATGACGAACAGACTTTCGTTCTGTCGGTTTCAGCAGTGGATAATCTCGTGGATCAGGTTCAAATGACAATGAGCTCTGGACAGGGACTGGCAGTGGAGTTTTGGAATGTCCGCCTGATAGGGCAACCACTGACACTTGTGGTTGGTCATCAGGACTGTTATACAGCTCGAAAGGCGTGCTGCCAACATCAGGTGGGCATGGCGTAATCAATGGAACCCAAGATATTACAGGTTCGGGGTCGGCCATGTAGAAACCTTCCGAGGTGACGGACTGCATCATGTGCAATATGCGATACATGGAAGGTCGTTCGTGAGGATGTGGCTCCCAGCATCGCACGAAGATGTCCCAAAGAATCTTACCACTTCCTTTGCATATTTCAGGTTTTCGTGGAATTTCTTTGTTATTGATTGCCATGACGACTGCTCCTCCGGTCTTGTATTGTGCGTATGGAGGTTCTCCGGATAATACCTCCTGCGTTATAATTCAGAACCAATTTTTCGGAGAAGGAAAAGATCTTACAAAGCCGGCCATAGCAAATGCCCATACATCACTTTCCTTCGTTGAAACTGGTGAACCTTTCCTGAGGAGCTCCCTCGCCATCCATCTAAGCGTTCCACCAGCTTCTCTTGTAGTCATGATTTTCTGAGAAATCTCTAGGATACGAGATAAGCCGAAGTCTATCAGTAGCGGTGCGCCTTCCGGAGATACCAGAATATTTTCCTGGCCAACTTGGTTAGTTTCCCTCGGAGCGCCTCATTGAACAACATACACATTTGACGTCGGAATGAATGACACCTTTACTATGCAGATAACCGAGTCCTTCGGCTATTCCTTTAATCTTCATAAAAAGACGTGACTGTCAGAAGTTTGAAAAGCTTGTCGATAATCAACACACCATTTTGAGTCGATCCACGTTCCGATTTTTCTTCAAATAATCAAGAACGTTGCCGTTCGTCATCCACACAGTCACGAAGGCCGGAGGTCCAAAATCAAGAGTAAATCCCATTAATCTAAGGACATTTGGGTGTGAAAGGTCGGACCAGATATGAAGTTCCAATGCAATTGCCTATCAACAAATAAATAATAAGTACTAGACACATGATCAGGCAGTGCACATGAACTCGCCTTTTTAAGTTCGTCCTCTGTAAACAAATTTGCACGAAGCTGCCTGATGGCGACCGCGATATTGTGCAATTTCCCTTGGGAAACGTCGGTGTATGCTCCGCCTTTCGAAGGATTGGCTTCCTTCGTCACTTTCCCAGAAAGATCAAGGCAGGATAACTTCTTCAAAGTATCGTCGAGAATCTTCGTAGGACTGCGATTGAGATCCTGAACAGCGGCGCCAGTGGCACATTGAGACTCGGCAGGTGCGTTTAGAACGTCAGTGTCGAGGTAGACGTAAGGTCCGTCCAGTGGACCATCGTAATCGTCGGCCGCCCGCAGTGTTCTCAAGGTGGCAGCTGCCGCCTGACCGACCCACGATGCTGGAGCGAGTATTTGGGATCTGAACGACATCCGAGTCACTGAAGGCTCGGTCTGAAGGTCGCAGCTAGACGTTGAGCGGAACCAGACTTACGTACGATTGCGATTAGGATCATGCACAGCAACGGCGCCTAAATTGTCATCGACATTTGAAGCCGCCAACGGTGCCACAGGAACGCACGCCGTGAATTCAGCCATAATCATAGACACTTTAAGATACTTTCTTAGTGTAAAGGGGCTTGGTGACTAACTGTACGCCTCACCTGTGGGGCAGGTACAAAATTGCGTTTGATAGAGATTGCCCGGTTTTGAACAATGTTTCAGAAAACGGATTGATATCTGACGAGGAGCATTCTAGCTACCTCCTGGAGGGAATATGGATCGACTTGTACTCGGTGTACCACGCTTCGTTATTACGCAGACCCGCCAAGCGAGTCCGAGAACGAAATACTGGGCAACAAAGGTGTCTAAGTTAGCCGTGAGTTATGCCAGTGGGCTATTACAAGATGGCAAGAAAATGCCATTGTAACCTCCGATGAAGCTGCAGAATTGGAAGATACTTTTCGCCTTCCATGTTTTCAAGGGTTTCGCATGTCGTCGGCATCATGGGTGAAGAAGGGTTGCCATGCGTGCACGTGGTGCGAAATCAGCACGCAATCAATCCAAATGTACTTTACATCTAATTACTAATTGATGCATACATCAATGGTAATGACAACATAGCGAGGTACAAGTCGATAGTGGCGTGAAGTTGAGATTCGTCAATGTGCGTGGGTTCCACCCCTTGGATTAAATGCGTTGTTTGCGGTAACGAAAGCAGTGCGACGAAAGACACGAAGTGATATGCAAGTTCCACGTTGATAGCATGTGTATGGTGTAGTGTTCGCAAAGCAATATGATACCCTCCACTGAGGGAACACGAAAACAGAACAATTTGAATTTCGCATAATGCCCTCGTCCACCTGGATGCTCTGTTTCGCATGCAGCTGAAGGAGGGGATGGTCGTCAATTGGCGCTTTCGTGAGTGTGATCGTGATACGTTCGCTGATGGAACATGGCTTCATCTTCGGTCCTCTGCACAGGCGACAGTTGCGCTATGCAGCGATGCTGACCGACCTGAAAACGACAGGATTGAGCTTTCGGAATCAGAAACGACCTGTATCCGACATTCCGCGTAACTGCACTGTTCCGTAGATGAGATGGACTCCGGCGACGCTGCTCGACTCGTAAGACGAGACGTCGATATTGGAGATGAATAACTTCGCGGATCCCGCAGGGGAAGGGGAGACGATGAGGATCTTCCGCTAAGTGTCGTCTGGAATCGCGGTGATCTCGCTGGTGAGTCACTATGTTCACCTCCATTGGTTACACTATGCGATGAAAACTGAAAATCAGATTTCGGTTGTGATGCAGGGCAACCGCCTGAAATCACAGCCACCGCCCCCTGTGAGTCCATAGTGAGACTGGGACAGCCAGACAAGACAGAGGGATAATTCATGTCGTCGTTTTCCGCAGCAATAATACCTAACGGGAGCCAAGAGATCGAAAGTTCGTAGAATCCTTCAGAGGTCAATCCCTTCATCATACCCGATACCTCCGACATCGAAGGTCGCTTGCTGGGATATGGATTCCAGCATTGCACAAAGATGTCCCAAAGAACTGCACCATCCCCTTTGCATATTTCAGGTTTTCGTGGAATTTCCTTACTAACAATCGCGAGAATGACAGCGCCGTCATTTTTGTGCTGCGCGTACGGAGGTTCGCCAGCCAAAATCTCCTGAATTATTAGTGAGAAGGAAATTCCGACAACGAGAAAATCAATTTTACGAAGCCTGTCATTCCAAATGCCCATACGTCACTTTCTTTCGTAGCGCTGGTAGAAACACCTAGTTGAGTTTGGAGCAGTTCTATTGCCATCCACCGACACGTCCCGCCACCCTCTCGAGAAGACAAAATCTTCTGAGAGATTTCTAGGAGCCGTGATAAACCGAAGTCCATTAGAAGAGGTGTTCCTTCGGGGTTATTTGAGACCAGAATGTTTTCCTGGTTGGTTTGAGCATCGGGTTAAGTTTGACCTTGGGAAACAGATTACTCACGCATTTGAGGTCGGAGTGAATGACACCTTTACTGTGCAAATAACGGAGTCCTTTCGCAATCCCTTGAATCTGGCGGCGTTCCGGACTTTAGAAACTTTTGAAAGCACCACTGCACGTACAACACTCACCATTTTGAGACGATCTGCATTTTGATTTTGCTTCAAGTAATCTAAGACGTTGCCATTTATCATCCAAACAGTCACGAAGGCTGGGTTGATTGGCTTGGGGCCGAAGTCAAGTGAGTATCCCATCAATTGAAGGATGTTTGGGTGGGAAAGTTCGGACCAGATGCGAAGTTCCAAGGCAATTCTCTGGTAATATCTTTAGTCCAAACCGAAGTAGGGTAGTTTCAATCAATCTCTACCGACCTTCTTCAATTCGTCTTCGTCTTTGAACAAGCTGGGACGCAGCTGCCGGATAGCCACCATGGTATTATCGGCATCTAAACTTCCTTCGTATACGTCTGTGTATCTTCCACATTTCTTAGGGTGCGCGTTGGCTTCCATTGTCACTTTCCCGGACAAATTCAAATGGGCTAACTTTGTCAAAATGTCGTCAAGGATCTTCCCTGGATTGCGGTCGAGAGTCACGGCGACTGGGTCGGGTAGATGTAGGGAGTCGGCGGGTGTGTTAGGGGCACCTGTATCTAGATAGACGTACGGGCCATCAAGGAGTTCCCAGTCACTGCAGACATCACCAGAGTGGTCCGAAGCCGATAACGCCAGTCCCATCCAGTGAGACAGACTTGCGGAGGCTTGAGAGATCAGATGCGTTCCAGCCGGCATGGCGCAAGTCGTAGTACAGTATGGCAAGTACGCCCTCTAGTTTGGACCAACAGTGCAGTATCAGCCTTGACTATTCAGTCCGACTAGTGTTATTAGGATAGCACAGCTGCTGTCAGGTCAGCATTTAGAAGTCCGTGCCCTGCCTTATCTGGCCGGAATCAACTCCGCCGCGATCATTTCTCGAATACTTCGACACTGGTTCTCAGAGCGTGTGCAGTACGTACAGTAGTTTCTTCTCACCGGGCCAGTGGGAGGTGTTAGGGTTGTGACAACGTGGAGATCTATTCGTGATGCTACATGTACTCCGTCAAAATATTGATGTTTCGATATCGCACTCCGCGTCATGCATTATTTGAGGTCCTCAGGCCCTTGCCTGAGCCCTTACCTATCCCTGAGCTCCAGCTACAGATTTCTGAAAGCCTTGCCTTTGAAGCCATTACCCAGCCCGGAGCAAATTAAACGAGCCCTCCCTGATCTCACGAAACTAAGCACGGACGTCATGGTGCTTGAACGCGAATACGACAACAATCCTCATGTCAAGGCAGTGGTCTCACGAGCGAGTGCTAATGGAGGCCAATGATCCATTGAAGTACATGGGTTGCTGCTGAGGATTGGGATCACGAAGGATAAAACGCGTGCATCTGCGTATCTGCACTTGTTGATCTGCGTTCAAAGCATTGATAACAAGGAAACTAATAATTTAGCAAATCGTAGCATTATGAATCACGCTCCTGACCCTTCCAAGCATCAAGCACGTCGTCAAGGCTCTGGACACTCCACCCTTGAATTTGAGCAGGCATTGCCATCTGAGAACCCGTAGAATGCAACACCGTCTTTACAGCCTGGTCTAGGAAGGTGCTGCTTTCGGCCGCGCCGCCAGCTATTCCCATAGGAGGAGGGGACACTGTGCAGTCAGCGTGGGCTTTGACTGCTAATCTGCGAAGAATGGAGAGGATCGAGGGAGGGGGAACGCCATGGCGCAAGAGGTACCATCCAAGATAGCGCTCCAGCTCTGGATGGTCAGGAATATTGTGTATGTCGCCAGAACGTGCATATGTTTGGACAGCGGAACGTATGGCTGGGTCGTTACCCATTGCCGCCTGCAAACGCGAATCGACAGAACGCAAGGAGGCAGCGAGAGTGCTTTCGCGGAGTAGAGGGGGCCGATATGTGACCTGTGTATCACCACGACCGCTAAATCTACGGTCGTATACCCGCCCGTAAAAGTCCGCCAAGAACCGCACGTCTTGTAGCTGAAGAGGAAATCCGGGAGTGCGCTCATTCGGAGGCACAGGAGGATTTCGAATACGGTAGAGTTGAAGATGCGTTGAGAGGATCTGCGGTTTGTCTTGAATGATACAGTCGAGGAGAGCGGCATGGCAAAAACGGTTAAAGATGCGCTCGTCATGCGTTGCCCCATCTTCACGGCAAAGTCGGTCTGCGAACGCCACGAACAACATGTCGTTCGAGTATGACGTGATGAAATGCTGAAGATCGCCTGCAGGGTGAGCTTTTGCATCACTGAGCTGCGGGAAGTCAAGGGTCGCGGCATCGCCAGTCGAGTTACCAGAGCGCACAAATAGGCTACGACTTCCCTTCGGGTCTTCCAGGTAGCTGAGGAATGCTGTTCGCCGCTTCACATAAAGAGTCTGGCTGCGGAGAAGGCATTCACGGTGTCGCGCGTTGTTTGCTATGTCGAGGAAGAAGGGCCAATAACGCGGTGTGTCAACTTTGATGGAGAGCAACCGCTCCAAACCAGGTATGAGAGAAGGTGATATGAATTGTGTGGCAGCGGTTTCCGGACCTTCCTTCACTTTGATCTTCATCGGCAAATACACCACTTCCTTGGTGTCGACATCCCTCGCAATCAAGCATCGAGGTTCGACAGCCAATACCCATAGGTGGCGAAGGGCCTGCAGATGGCCTTTATTGTCTGATGACATCCCAGGAAATCGTGGATAAAACGCAGTCACCATACTTGCTATTGCCGCGTTTGATGTTCCAAGCGTGAAACGTCCTCCTCCAAGGAACAATAATCCCAAGGACATATGTGTAGCCATGTGAGACCCGTACCGAACAGGCGCGTTATACATTCCATGAGCGAAACGTAACCGTCGCAAGCAGTTAATTTCGCCAGTTCCCGCCATGATCATGTTTAACGACAACGTGATCACGTTGAGACCATCCCGTAGGGCTTGCCGCTTGATCTTATGATCGAAAGCGAGACCTGAGGAGCAATTAGCATAAAATTCTCGAGAAATTGTCAGTGAACCTACTGCCGGTATGCATGATCCTGGTGAACATGTCGTGGTACCCAATAATCAACATATAGGCCTCTTCACGGGCTGTGCCAGCATACTTGAGCGCGATTGCGAAACAACACCCTGAAAGGATATGATAATATGCAAGCTCTATGGCGTCGTCGATGGGAGCACCGGTTGATATGCGACCTTCTATAGTTGTCAAAATTGGTTCCGGGATTTGCGCATAAAGCCATTCTTTGGTCGGCCTGATCGCCTCCCACATTATTAGCGCACGAGCCAGGGTCCTGACAAGCAAGAAGCTGGGCTGCATTTGATTCAGTGCGAGAACAGTGTCAGGAATAGTGATAATATCGGCTACATCCTTTCGCTCCGTCTTCAGATACATGAGACCGAGGGCGACGGTTGCAGCAGGCGATGTGAGGTTGATGTCAAAACTAGGCTTTGGGACTTTGCCGTTCGGGATCGCAGGACCTTCCCCGTGGATTAACACTCGCAATCGAGAAAGCAGGGCAAGGTCGGCTGGACTGGTTGATACCGAGCCTCTTGCTAACATTATCATCCCAAACGACAAGGCGGCGGCCACTGTGTATGCTTCTCGATGCTCATTGCTAAGATCAGGTTGGAATAAATCCTTCCGACTGATCTGATGGAGCGCAACTTCTGCCATCCGTCGATTTTTTGTGCCCATGTACAGCAACCCAATTCCAACCAAACCAGCGGCTTGGGTTAATAATGGGACGTTGAGATCCACAGCTTGCGTCGGGAGTAAAGCGGGCGTGTGCACGGCCAGAAGTTTGGTGACGTGACGATTACTTGTGCCAACGTTTGCTGCGGAGAGGCCAAGTAGCACGCCTATAGATGTCAGGTCGTGCTTCGGAGTCAGGTAGCCAAACGTATGCCAAGTCAACATCTCTCGCAAATGACCAGTCAATCCCAAACCAAATAAAAATCCAGCATGCTCGGGGGTTAGCTCATTCGGCTTGTTGAACGCAATCCAAGAGCTGTCGATAGCACCAGATGAAGGGGAGATACGGAGTCCAGCAGCGACACCATTATGGAACTCAGCCCAGTGCAATGACTCAGGTGGTATTTTTCCAGGTTCAGGGGAAATGACCGTGTTTTGAGGTTGGAGGCGAACAGAGAGTTCGATCTTCGGGACCGCGTATACTTCCCTTGTTACGACTGGCACGGACCCGAACGTGAAAATAGCTCTGCCTATGGGAAGCGCGAGCGTCCGCTCAGCGGTACGAAGGACCTGATTTTGCTGCTCTTTTGCCAGATCGTGTTCACTGCGGGAAGTCAGATTATGGGGCTGATCGGTGAAAGTTCGCGTGCCCCGCAATGTACTCACCTTAACTCTGGTCGCTCTGTCATTTTGATGGACGGCACGTGCGACGAGCGGAGCATCCTGGCAACTTCTTGGAGACGTCTGTCTTGCCCAAACCGAATCTCTGTGAAATCGGCTAAATTGAGTTCCACACCTGTCACACCGTCCTCGTCTCCATGTGCTGCTTTGTGAGACTCATCGAACAGGCTTTGGTAACTTCGCCGAGGTGTTTTGCGATTCTAGGGTGAAGTAGTAAGAAACAAAGCCATTCAATGGAACGTAAAAACGTACCAAGTGGTCTTTCACAGATCGGTATCCATCGTCAAATATCAAATCACCATTGACCACTGCTCCTTCGGAGAGATCACTGCGCCCAACAAATTCGTATGCTTGAACTGGCCAATCAGGTGGCGGGCAAAGCTGGCACGTCCTCGCAGCTTCCCTCAGCGGTGCAGAAAGGCCGAGGGGTAACAAGTTCAAAAAGTCAGAAGATCGCCCGCTCTTCACCATCTGCAGAATAGCAGCCTCGGCTCGGCGTCTCGCATCCTTCAGGGAAGTATCAGACAATTGTTTATAAATCTCGTGCATCTCATGTAAGTGGATGAAGGGGTCGCTTCGCCCGTAAGCAAATGAAACGCCATCAGCCCTGTCAATGCGGTTAAAATCCGGTACAGACGTCACCGGTGCATCTGTATTGTGAATCTTTGCGTATAATTTGGCCGTGTAGTCGACAGGGACTGCTGGAATTTTTTGGATTTCGTCTATATCTATTGTGACGCGTGGTCAGATTTCTGAAACAGTTAAAGCGGGAACGCGTACGTGGCGACCATGCTATCCAGCCCGAACATGCATCTGGACACAGCCGTTTCCAGTAATCAGCCCATTCCGGCCGAACAATCCTCGCAATCCGGCAAATCAATGGCGCTAAACGTCGCAAGTCTTGCTGCCTATGAACTAGAATACGGAGGTCTTCACCAAGTGTATGAAACGAGATGAGTGCGAATCTCAAAGCTTTATGGGGAACAGGAGACACCGAAGTAGCTGAAAGCGACTCGGACCCTTCCGGCAACTTCAAGCGCGACAGAGCGGTGTCCTGGTAAAGACGCTGGTGGGATTTCGATGAGCCCAACGATCCCCACGTTGTGGACGAGGATGCAGTCGTATGAGTGAATGCATGGTCAATCCTCATTTGGAAAACGTCGTGGAAAGCCTCCACGAAGCATTCAAACTCCACATTGTCACATGAGCTCCTGTCCCGGGCATCCCAGAGTTCCAAAAAGCGTTTGTGCAATTGGAAGAAATCCATTTTCGGAATCGATGTTGCGAGGGACGCAAGGCAACGTTTCGTGAGGACGTCGAGAGGCACCAGGTTGACAGAAATGCGTGACGTTGAACCGTCCTCGAAGACGACTGTGGCGCAAGAGTGCACCGCATCCATCAAGGAAACGATTTTCGCCCGATCAATTACAGAAGCCATGGACCGATCGCCATCCGTGTCAACGGCCATCATCATGCCATCGTTGGTCCTTCCATCTGCTTCACCGCAATCATACGACGCTGACTCGAGGGGCACTTCGTTCAAGCCGTGTGTGAGAAGCGCGAGTTCGTTGCCAGGCTTCACAAGTAGAAGGTCCCAAGCGTTTTCTCGCATGGACTTAATGGAGACGGCCGCTACAGCAGGCATGTTCCCGGCAGGCTCGGCTTTTAAAGTCTTCGTGTCTTCCTTCTGTGCGATTGTCCATAAGAACAGGCGCTCCGATCCTGGCAGACAGATTGCGAGGTAAGACCTTTCCTCCTTCCCATCGTATCTGTAGTCGAATACGGAAAATGTAATCCTCTTCCAAGCTTTCGAACTTGAAACAACACATCGTCAATAGTGATCATTCAAGAGAAGGAAAGAGAACGTACTCCGTATCATCCAACTGGTAGGTGAACATTTTCTCAACCCAGTATGCCGAGTTCATCCTCCCATGGTCAACGGAAGGCATGCCTCCATCAATCTCTGATCGTCTCCCAAGCACCATTCGATCCATACCAGCCGTAATTTCGTTCCTCGTCAACGAGTTCACTCGATGAGGAAGACTAGATCCTGACCCTACCCACTGCGAACCGATAGAGACTATAGACCCCATAGAAACCAACGTGCTTGCTTTTGAGAGCGACGTCGCGATCCCAGGCACGCGTGAAAACTCCGCAGGTTGAGTAGCCTCCAATTCTTCACCGGGAGACGGTGGCATCATACGATCGGCACGATTCGTCATGTCTTCAGTCACTGTTGTATGACGAACATCGCTAGGCAAGACGTTTGCCAGGGAAGTTCGTTTTCTATTCAGACTTCGAGCGCGAGCGCGACCAATGGGAACAGGGATATCCTTTGGTGCGAGGTAGACGTAGTGCCATACCGAAATTGTGCGTCGATCCCCGTCTATGGTGACCATTAGGTCATCCGAGGCGCAAGCCTGACGATTCGACACCCATAATACATGTTGATCAGCCGGTAGAGACTTCAGCGGTTTATTGAACGACTTCTTGTCCTTAAGAACGGGAGGAACGAAGCCGAATCCACCTGTTATGCCTTCCGTTACACCGACGGCTCGAGGCTCAGAAAATGGATTCGTGATGGTGAAAAGTGTGGGTAACGTGAAGTCTCCTGTAACCTCCGCTTCTTCGATTTCTGCCCTGTCGAGTACTCGTTGAATAATCACACCGTGCGGGTGGATGGGCCAAGCCTGCCGCACGATGAATGGCAAAGCGAATGTGTGTTCCAGTCCATTCATAAGGAGTATTTTACCGAAGCTGCGCAGGAAGACGAAGAATCCACGAGACATAGTCGACAGTTCCACCGTTTTATGCCCCACTCGCTTCGCGTGGTAGAAGGGGCTGAATGTCTCGTCGTTTTTCTTCTCGGTCGGTGAAACAGCGTCTGCCTGGTGGTCAGACGTGTATCGTGCTGCGCTATTGGCGTACCCAGAGTGAACCATCCCTGGTTGGAGAAGCCAACCTACACATGCCCACTGGATATTTTGCCCCTCCTCCTCAAAGCTCCACTTCCGCTTCAGCACACCACCAGCGCTGTGCACAACAGTGTGCTCATTCCATGCAAGCTCCTCCTCACAACCACTTCCATCATCATTCGCTGGAAAAAGGCATCGTCTGAATGGTGGATTCTGCTCCGTTCCGGATCCTTGAAGCGCTGCTCGGATTGACTTTAGCAAGTCTGACGGTTCGGCGTCACTTGGTGGTTGAGGGTTGATACGTTGAAAGAACCGAGCCCCGGCAGATATAGATGGCCCAAGTGAGTGTATAGTGATGGGTTTTGAAGGTTCCATTTTGGAAAAGGTTCTCCCAGTAGAGTTCGACGTCGGTTGGGGTGGCTCAGTTCGGAATGTTCAACCAAGGTTGTCGAACAAGTAACGACCAGTGAACGAGAGCAGTCTTTACTTTACAGGCCGAACAGTATCCTGTGAATAGCGAGCATACCAGATGGCGGCGCGCTTGGTGTTTGCAATGGCAGTCAGGCGTTGCCCTCACAAGTGGGGTACACGCGTTTTCAAGTTTGTGACATGATGTGACGAGTCGCGAATTAGAGGAAGAAGGCTCTGAAAATTCGTGGACGAGATATACTGGCTATGATCACACCCACAAAACAACATGTCCTTCAGCTACCCTCCACTCCGCTCTCGCATTTTCCACGTCAAAATCTCGCGACCGCTTTAATCGCAAAGCCTCTCCTGCGTTGTGTCCTTTTATTTTCAATGCCTCCATATCACTGCTGCTAATTCCTGGACCCCTATTGCCCACATCCGAGTGGATTTTTCCTATCTCTGAATCGGGTAATGAGAGGTCGATGTCGAGTGTGTAAATACCCAGAATATCGAATAGGACGCGCCGGGTTTCGACGTCAAGTGTTGATGATGAATGCATTGCGTGTGTCTAGTAGGTGAATAACGCACATGAACACCTTATTTGTATCCAACCAATGAAGGGAACGCACGAGTCTCGGAACTTCAATGGTGATGACAATGCGGTCGCCGTCTTTCGCCCACCGCCATCGAGGCACTTGTCCTAATTTAATCTTTTCGTGGCTAGAGTTATCCAAAGGATCACCCAGTTCTTCGATGAGTGGCTTCGTCGCACTCTTTCCATTTGTAACTGAGCTTTGGCTTGGTTTTGACCTCAAAATTGACTTCGGCTGATGAACCTCCTTCTCTTTCCCCTTTACACTCCCTTTCGTGGAAGCTGGAAGTTCCTCCACCAATATCTTTCGGGCAGCGGTGGACGAGGCTGGGCCGCTGCTGAGTAACGAGTTTGGAATGAGCACAGTTCGAGGGTCGAGCTTCCCCTTTGACGCAATTTTGGGTGTGCTGATCTGCCGCGACAGTGTTATCTTTGCCTTTTCTTCGACGTGTTCAAGTGCAAGCTCTGTCATTATATTTTGGTGAGCTTGTTGAGATCTCGTATCTCGTGCAAAGAACAGTTGCAGCAGAGTCGAAAATGGATTTACCTATCAGATATGTACGGTATTCAGGATCCTTGGTAGCTCGAGACTTCAGTGATGAATTAAAAATGCAGTCAAACACGATCGATGGGTTTCCTGCTGTAAAATGATAGGTAAAAATGTTGCACAGCCATCGACAGGAAGAATTTACACACATTTATCTTTATCCTCTCTAGGCTCGCTCACGATCACTGGGACAATGTATACCCCATCTTTCCCATTTTCCGTGAGTGCCGCCTCAATGTCCTCACCCATCATCGCGCGACGAATCGCGTCCTCGGATGCAGGAGGCGGAGCGGGTACATTTTTATCCCAAGCGATGTTCAGAAAGGTCTTGATTCCCTTTGGGATCAAAAGCACTGGAGACTTGGGCGTTGTTGGCTCAAGGAGGTTCTTTGAAGAAGACGCGGTGCTTGGTGGTTGGACAGACTGGTCAGGTGTGGAGAGTGTGTAGACAGCGGAGTCAGTTGTGGAGCTTTTCACGGTAAAGCCAGGAGACGGCGACAGTGTCACTCGGGTGCTGCTGGACGAGGCCGACGCATTAGAAAACCCCCACGACGACATCCACGACTTGGTCTGTGGCAGGAGACTTCCGATTCCCGATTTACCGTCCGATGCATCCCGCCAGACAGACCCTCAAATTCTGACAATTAAAGCACCGTAAATTCCGCACGCACACACGTATATTATTAAATTTTTGGAGTCACATTAACCAACATGAAACTACAAAAGCGTTCCAAGCCTTTCGTTTCAGAATTTTTGCTTTCTGAAGCACTATGCATATGGATAACGCGTTCCAGAAAAGTCTGTTGCATGTTGCAATCACGCGATTCACTACAGAAATAGCTAAAAGTTACCGTAAGAGTTAGTTGACGATGGTCGGGTGTAACCGAAATCAAAAGCGCACCAATCGACCGCAATTGCGAGTGTCGTTCTCAATCATTATTTCCACTTGAGTCACGGTGTCCACTAGTTCGGGAAATTGAGTCGTCAGTGATTCCGCAGTGAACTCTGATATTGATCCCAGCCGAACATCCTCCAATGTCTGTTGGCTGGTTGGGTGTATGCCTGTTTGTGAATGTGCTCCACCGACTGTACTTTCATCAACGTATGTATCGTCAGCATCTGATTGGCATCTTGACAAAATCATTTCAGCGACCGCGGTCGTGGAAATCTGATCGGTGTGGGAGGTGAAGTCAAGAAGAATCCTTTTTAGCTTCGGGGTGAGTCCATCCACCATGCCGCCCGACAGTCGATGGAGTGTGAGTAAAGAAATGATCCCATTTCCGTTCAGAATATTTTGAAGATCAAGGTATTGGAGACCTGGAGTGTTGGCTAAACATTTGACCAGATCTTCCGCGACAACAGGTGCCGTATGGATGGTTAAAATTCGGAGTTTGGGACTCTGTGGCAACATTCTGGCTATTGATGACCACGGACATTGCAATGGTGAGGAGGCGGAACTGGCCAAGAATTCAAAATTCTCCATCGCCGGGAGATACAGGGCGTTGAATAACGAGGATATATCGCCACCTCGCGGGCACGAAATCTCGAAAAGCTTAATATTCGGCAATTCGATCATCGCAGTGGGGAGGTTGGTGTGTAGATCATCCACAGTGACTACTTTGAATTCTTCTATGAACGGACAGTGCACCAGACACTGGAAGCAGTCGTTCAACGTTAGATACAGCATTCCATTTCTTCCACCAATGTTCCGGAGATTGTTTTGCATCGCGTCACTGAAATGAAAATGAGTCGGAAAGTCGATGAGGTACAGAGCTGATAAAGGTAAGGGTTCCGATAAGTCAATCGTGATGAGTTCCTTGACGTAGTTTCCTCTGACTTGGATTTCGAGCGTTTCCAATAACGGGACATTCGGAAACCTGGACAATATCATCTTAACACAGGGCTGATTGAAAACGCCCGAAATAATTCTCCAGCGACGAGAATGTGGAAGTATCAGGGGGATAAGCCGGTTGAGTGATGCATGCCATTTGTCACCCAAGCTGTGCCTTCGCTCATGGTCCACGGGAAAGTACAAGTCCAACGGGTAAAAACCTGATCTTTCAAGGAATACTGGTAGCGCGACGAAGTTTTATCAAATCCCTTCGGTGAAATCTCTTCAGAAAGCTGAAGCTGTGCCCAAAGAGCAGGAGTAGACAGTGAAATAACCCGCCACTTGCTGCAGACTCGGCCAAAGACCAGGGGCGGGTGGTCTGCCACTGTTGACTTTGGAATGAGGCAGAAAGGTCTTCCATGACCGCGGCGGAAGGTCCACGGCGGCCACTGACCGTGGAAGGACCAGTGGCAATGGAGAAATATTTGAGATATGAGCTCAGGTGCAAGTTCATTGATTGGGAATGTCTTCTTTGACTTTGAGTGCATCTTAATTTCAAAACAGCTGTCCTAAAATGCGCTACAAGCTAACAACCTTCGAGCTTCAACTTGATTCGCCGATTTTGCGGATATGTCTCACCTGTAACGTAAAAAGTGGACGCAGTTGGTAAGGCTCTTTAGACAGTTCAGTTCGTTAGCAGCTAGAATTCAAGCGATTTCTTCAGTGGTCAATTGGATTCGGCTCTTGAAAGATTCGTCGGAGGTGATGGTTGGTTGTTGAAAATGTATGTGATCATGTCACCTCCGTGACTTGGACAGTCCGACTCGAACTAAAGCTCTAACATTATTCCGACTTTACAGCATCACAGACTCGGCGGTAAAATCGTACGCAATCCTGAGGATTTGGGTCAAGTAAAAAAGCCATTCTTGGGCACAAAGTGGAGAGAAATGTCGCACTAGCTGTATCGACGTGCCCACCATATGAGAATGCAATACCCCATGCGTTCATTTCAGACTCTCTGATGTATAACCGATTCCAAAAATCTCAGAAACATGTAGGTATCATTCGAACGACAATCTATGGTCGCGATTGCGAAGCTTAAAGTGACCGTAAGAACTAGTTGACGATGGACAGGTGCAACTGATATCATACGCACCAATCGAATACCAGTTCGAGTGTCGTTCACAATCATTACTTGAATGGTCACTGATTCGGGAATTTGAGCCCTCAGTAATTCCTCAGTGAACTTTGATATTGACCCCAAGCGAACATCATACAATGTCTGTTGGCTGCTGTGATGTATGCTTGTCTCGGAATGTGTTTCACCAACTGTACTTCCATCATCATATGTACCGCCGGTAGCGATTGGGATGCGTGACAAAATCATTTCAGCTACAGCGGTCGCAGAAATTTGATCGATGTGGCCAGCGAAGTCAAGAAAAAATCTTGTCAGCTTCGGGCAGAGCGCCTGCACATATGCATTGCCATCTGACGGTCGAGGGAGTGTGAGCAAAGATATGATTGCATTTCCGTGGGGAATATTCTGAAGATCGAGGTATTCGAGATCTGGAGTGTGGGCTAAACATTTGGCCAGATCTTCCGCAACAACAGGTGCGGTATGAATGGTTAGCCATCGGAGCTTAGGACTTCGTGCCAACATTCTGCCTATGGCTGACCATGGACACTCCAGTGGCGTGGAGGCGGACCTGGACGAGAATTCAAAACCCTCCACCGCAGGGAGATGCAGAGCGTTGAATAACAAGGATATGTCGCCAACTCGTTCGCATGAAATCTCGAAACGCTCAATATTCGGCAATTCAATCATCGCAGTGGGGAGGTCGGTATGTAGATGATCCATTATGACTGCTATGAATTCTTCTATGGACGGGCAGTGTGCCAAACACTGGAAGCAGTCGCTCAGCGTTAGACACAGCTGTCCATATTTGATTCCGCCAAGCTTCCGGAGGTTGTGCTGTATCGAGTCACCGAAACGAAAATGAGCCAAGGGGTCGGGAAGGTATAACGTTGACAATGGTAAGGCTTCAGATAAGTCAATCGTGATGACTTCTTTGTCGTAGAATCCCCTGACTTTGATTTCAAGCGTTTCCAATAACGGGACATTCGGAAACCTTGAGAATATCATCTTGGCACCAGACTGATTGAATACACCTGAAATAACCCTCCAGCGATGAAAATGTGGAATTATCATGGGAATTAGACGGTTTAGCGATGCTTTCCAGTTGTCACCTAAGAAGTGCCTCCGCTGATGGTCAACTGGGAACTTCAGTTCCAGCGGGTAAGAACCTGATCTTTCCAGAAATACACCAAGAGCGGCAAAGTTTCTATCGAATGCCTTCGTTGAGATCTCTTCGGAAAGGACAAGGTTTCCCAACAGAGCGGGAGTTGATAAGGAAATCTGTCGCCACCTGCTGCAGACCCGACCAAAGAGTAGAGGAGGGTGATTTGTGACTGGACCCTTTTGGAGGTAACTATAGGCTCGTGCGTGCCAGTCGGTAGAATGAAGAAATACTTCCGACATGAGCTCAAGTGCATGGCCATTGGTTGGAAATGTCTTTGTTGACTGGGAGTCCATCTTTGATGCCAAATGGACGGTAGGAAATGTGCCAAAAGGCCGGATTGTTTAACCTTCACTTGATTCGCTGAGTCTGTGGGGATGTCTCATCAATAACGTAGACGGTCAGTGGACGGCAGCTGCGTCAGCAGTTCAGATTCTTATCAACAAGAATCTATAGGATTCTTCAGCGACCAATGGGTAAGACAAAGAGCTTGGCCTTTGAAATTTAATGTCGGAGATAATGGTTGGTTGTCAAAATTGGATTGTGACGTGACGTGACATGGATTTCACAACAATGCTCCATCGCCGCTGACTGAGCGGGATTACTTGAAGACTGCCACCATGAGTTCACCCTACGATCTAAAAGATGTCCAGTTCTATGGCTTTATGCCCGTCCCACGAGACCCTGCTATTCTTTTCGCTGGTCACCCAACTGCCTCTGGACCCAATCCAAAGCAAGATCTGTTTGAATTTAAAGACTTACCGCTGCCGGATTCTCCTCTCGTGAGATATGTGAAAGAGTTCGTCAAGGTACGTCATATAGCTTATGTGTATGACTGAGGAGATTGTGAGGAGTCCGTCTAAATTTGTTCAACAGGGACATTTGAATGAACAGACTTTCAACCACAGCAACCGCGTCTACATTTACGGTGCATTTCTTTGCGTTAATATTGCCTCATAGTGGCTTCCACTACTCTGAAATAACGTTCTTCCATTCCACTGAGCCGTTTCACGTAGGTACGGCCCTTGTCAAAACTCACTTCCCCAGCTGGTCTTACGATTCCGAAACGTACTATCTTGCATGCCTGCTCCACGACATCGGCACCGCTTCTGCCTTCCTTGCTACAACGAAAATGAGCTTCGAGTTCAAAGGCGCCATTATCGCACGGGACACCATACTTTCAGCTGGTGGTAACGAGGACCAGGCGGATAGTGTTTGTGAGGCAGTTGTCAGGCATCAAGACATATTCGTTACAGGGTGAGTGAGCACATCGTCACCTCGCATTACCTATTCCCGTTCCCTTCTCTCGAACATTTCTCCCGAGTGTCGATTTTCACGCACAACAACCGCATACTTCTCCATCTGCCCCAAAACTCAGGCTAATAATCCCGCGTGTGATTCCGCATTGCCTAACATCGAAACTCCAAATCACGGGTCCCATTTTAACACCGTACTACTCCCTCATTCGACCGCTCCGTTCCGCTACCCAAGGATCAGAGAAACCACTAACCTGAGCTATTACGTTGTATTTAGTGGCAATATCACCATGATTGGCCAAATTCTTCAACTCGCAACGATCTTAGGTTCGTCTGCCTTCTCCTTCCTTGTTTGTCCATGACCAACTTTCGCTCCCCTCTTTAACTACCACTACCGCATCAACATCTTCAACCGCCGGTTCTTTTATTTGCCGTAATTCCCTAAAATTTGCTGCACATCGCCGTGTACTGCCCAGACAATGTTGGGCTGTAAGTGTCCCTCCTTGGATCATATTTCCGAACCATCACTCAGTTCGCCGTCTTGTTACTCTTGCTGCACTTCTCGGTCAACCTTCCTCTGACGAATATTGGAACCGGCACACTGAAAACTGCGTTCTGCCCAACTCACGATCCATGCGCGCTCAAATTAAAAATAGCCGCGCAAACCTAATTCACCCCACCCTCATCTCTACAACATGTGCCGCATTCCCGCGCAACGGGTGGTCTGAATGTTTTGCACAGACCATCGAAAAAGAGCTTGCCCTCAAACCGTGGTGCCACACCAGCACTTTTGAAGTGCCGAATTGGAAGGAAGGTACACAGAGTAAGTTCGCGACGGATGTTAG
Organism: Rickenella mellea; assembly: GCA_004355085.1. Taxonomy (NCBI): domain Eukaryota; kingdom Fungi; phylum Basidiomycota; class Agaricomycetes; order Hymenochaetales; family Rickenellaceae; genus Rickenella; species Rickenella mellea. The sequence goes on from ML170160.1 coordinate 96,236, forward strand.
GGGAAACGAAGTTATGAGGCAATTTGATTGAGTTGTTGGGCATATGGGTGGGACGGACGAATGACCTTCCAGTGGAATTGATGTAAGTGGGATGCAATATGAGAATTCTGTGTAATATTAGTCGGGTGACGGCATATGAAATTTTGTTTCATGTCTACGTCTCGACGGCAGATCGAGGTGCTTGTACGCACCAAGCGCCAACGTGTGAATTTACAGGAAACCTAACTTTAACGCCAATTACGGCAGCCAAGATTCTCTGCACCCGGCGGCACATACGCACTGAAAATAGGAAATATCGACTTGGACATAAACGCCGTAGCATCCGTTCCTCCGCGCGACCACGCACCTCTTCATGGCGCTATCTAGGCCTGCAGTGGTCGCCAGCGCCTCACGCAAAATCTTTTTGTAGGCCTCAATACACCAACCACAAGATAAAGCCGTAGTCGGAGTCAGATTATCCTCAACCATTGCTCACACCGAAATTCAAAATTTCTGGATCCCGTCTATCTCTTGAGCCCCGCTTACGATTCCATTGCACCATACTCAGTTGGACAAATTTTACGCAAGTGGAGTACTAGCTTGAGCTACTTTGGAGACTTTGATTCGAAAGGTTACGTTCCTACACCTGCTTCGCGGCTGACGAATACACACTCCAAATCGTCTCTAGCTCATGTTTCATTACAAGCTTCATTCATCTGTTCGCGACTCGTTACCACTCCAGTGTCATCATGCGGATGTAACACAAGTTTCTGAAACGGTAGTTTAATGACGCCAAATCTCACTGTATCGCGAATTCATCACAGATACGTGCCATAACATCAATAGTGCTTGATCTCTGGGCTCTCTCATTCTTCTCCCGCGGTCTTCTCCCAATGCGTGCATGTTCTCCCGCTGTACGCTTTCCTGTGACACCTCTCTCATCGTCGCTTCTACCGAAATACCGAAAAACACTGACATATGTGTGATCCCGCACTTCCCTGAATACTTACTCTCCGCCATCGAAAAGTTATCCCAATTCGTAACAACGACCATGCAGAAGATATCTGTGGCGCACTCATGGCTATCATGAGTAATAGATTCATTCGGATGTTTTTTTTACGTTACTGGCTGGCACACAACTCATCTCTCGACCTTCTCCCGTCGTCCACTCTGCTGGTCACTTTTTCTGTTATAACTCTCCGCTCTCGTCGGCCCTAAAAATTCAAGGACACATGCGTGTGATCCCGTCCAACATGTCTCTGCTCTATGCTAAATATTACTCTGCCTTTATTGTCGAGGATCATGCAGGGATCTACACTGTGCGAATCAGACATTATGCCTCAGTGCCAGCAAGTTCATTGTCATACTTCTCTCCCAACATGACGGCTTTCGTTCATCGCCCGCGTCCTTCTCCTGTCAATCAATGGCGTGTTCTTCCGTGCTTTTCCCCCTTCCTGCTCTCCGCCGTGATGCACAAAACAAAGCAAAGAGTCAATGTGTAATCCCGCACACCCCTGATTGCTTTACATCTTGAGCGCAACTCTAGGCCTTACAGTAGTAAGGTCCACAAACGCCGCATACACCCCACGAGCGTTCCGTCTGCTGCTCGCATCGGAGCCTATCCAACAATCGAAATGGATGACACGCTTGCAGCTCAATTACGTCTGTGCCACTGGCAGGGCCAGCGGCGAACTTGCAGATCGCCGCGAAGAGCCAGGCCATTTAGGGTTTATCATGTTTGTTACAATCCGTTCACTCTTCTCGCCGCATGTAATATCCACCTCTCACCGCCTCGCTGGGTTTTACCCGCAGTATTTCTGTAATTGCCGTAAATCTTGGCACAATCAACACACACGAGGACCAGGCTATTGAATCATTCCCGCCACTCTTTCCCTGTGCTTTCTCCACGTCAACCGTGACTCACCGCTCCCTCATTTCATTTATTTCATGGGATAATTAACGATCGCGAACGCTCGTAATCCCCTTCAATTGTTACCTCGGTGCGGAGGAATTTCGCAACCAGTCATTGAATTTTTTTCACAGCGAATTTCAATTTCAATAAAAGAGTGGTCAAGTGACTGGTCAATTTTATATGCGTGTGAGTCTGTGAGAACAGTTGTAGAGTATTACTGCATCGATGCGTAAAAACAAGTGTAATGCTATTTTTGCTGAGTGGACGAGAAATAGTAGACGCGCTGCATCAAATTTTTGGTTGGAAAGGATGAGATGAGATGAGAGGTGGACATGATGTGGTATGCAATGCGAAACATGGAGGGTGGAGGGATGTATGTAGGATAACAAGAGATGACGACAAGATACGACCGCCGCACACAAATTTTGAGATATGAGACAAGGCGACCAGGTGCAATACAGCGCCGAGGATTCCAAGAAAGCACGAAAGCGCACAGCAACAGCGAGGACAAAACAACCCAGCAACACGACCGCCGACATTAACCAACCCCCGCCCATCCACATCCACATCCACATCCACTCCCTACTCCCTATCACTCTCAAAGAGATCTCAAGGGAGAGAGAGGGAAAAAAAACAGTTAACATCGCGTTCCTTGTCTAGACAAGAAAAGCAAAGATCAACTATCATTCACTGGGGGCCGTTTGCACATCGTGAAGCTCCCCTCGAGCGTCGGCGTGAAGAGCGGGTTGTGGTCCATGTATCGCCAGCGGCCGCAGAAGTTCTGGTTCGCGTGGATGTCTGCGTTTCCAAAGAAAAAAGTTCAGGTGAGGTTGAGATACGAAGGGAGAGGAGGAAGGGTTGAGGGGACGTACAGCCGCGCAGAAGGAAGCAGCCGACGCCGATCGTCGTCGGTTCTTGCTGTATACGAGAATGAATAGTCAGTATACACCGTGTAACATGGGTTATTCAAAAAGAAGGAAAGGGGGGAAAAAGGAAAGCAGGATAAGGGGAGGAAGAAACGCACCGGAACCCGCGCAAGGACGATCAACCCATCCGTATCCCTCACGCGGCCATACACCTTCATGAACCCCCACGCGCGCGCGTGCACGGGGTCCGTCTCGCCCGTCACGACGATGTCGCTGATACAGTCGTTCCACATCACGTCTTCTTCCTCTCCTTCCCCATCGTCCTCCTCGCCACTTTCACTTCCATCGCCACCACGATGCCGCCTCCTCATCCCCACCCCCTCCGACTCGAATATCCTCTCCACAGCCGGGTCGACGCGCATCTCCCAATCCCTCGGTCGCCGCTCGGGGCGACACGCCTCGCACCCGCCAGCCTCCGCGTGCGGGTTCGGGCGCGCGGGGTCGTACGTGTGGTACGTCGTCGTTTCGAGCTGCATGTGGTCCGTTATATGCAGTTTTCCCTTCAATTTCACGTCAGCATTTGTTCTCAAAAACCAAATACTATAAGAAAATGGGAAATATAAAGGATGGATAACTTACCTCGCTCTCAACGAGCTCCACACCGGGGTTAAACCACGCATTGCTAACCCCATCCCCGCTCCCCGGACCCAGACCTCCATGTATCACCGTCGTCGGCCCTCTCCCGTTCCCGTTCCCATTCTCCCCCCCGTCACCATCTCGCGTCCGAAACCCATTCTTCGCAAACGGACACGGCGCGACAGGCGGCGGGACACAATGGTGCTCCCTCAGCGTCATGAAAAGCGGGATCGTCGAGTACGCCGGGAAGCTTGCTGAGAGGTTCAAGGGCTTTGATTTGAACCCCAGGATTTGCTCGTATTCGAGTGGGAAGAATGTCTGTTTTCATGTCAATTAGATCAAATTAAAATTTGAGGTAAAATTGGTGTTTGACGATGGATGGATGGAAGGAGGGGAGGGGGGAGAGCGAAGGGGAAAGGACGACTGACCAAAAAGCGACCCTCCCAATTCCCATCTAACATCCCAGGGTTAAACACCCGCACCTTGATCCTCGCGTCGATCCACGGGTTCCCGCACCGCGCGGTGCGCAGCCAGTCGTGCTCATGCTGCATGCTTCCTCGTTCTCTCTCCTCCCGTCCTCCTCGCACCGGTCCAAACGCCGGTCCTCCAATCGCTTCGGAGTGCGACTGGGAAAGTGAAAGGGAGGCAGAGTCATCGTCGAAGAACGTAGCCACCTCTCGTTCCCCTCCGACGCGGGGAACGCAGCGCGTCCTCACGCGCGTATTAAACTCCTCGTAATCCTCCATCGTCCGCCGATGAAAGCCCACCCCCACCGGCGCATCGTCCAAATCCGCGCGGCGGGCGGGGAGGTTCGCGCGGCCCGGGTGCAGCCATATGCGCCGCTCGTCGCGCGCGAACCAGGCGAGGATGGCGGCTGGTGTGAGGGGTGGGGGTGTTAGTGCGAGGAGGATGTTGAACGGGGCGAAGATGTGTGGGTATGGGGAAGATGATGATGAGGGGGAGGGGGAGGAGGGGGAGGAGGGGACGGGTCTGTAGATTGGGTAGTATCCGTGGATGGTGGGGAAGGAGCGCGCGGGGTTGATGTTTACTTCGGGGCGGGAGGCGTCGAGGGGGAGGATGAAGTGCGTTTCGGGGATCATGGTTGGTGCGTACTAGTGTAAGTATTTTAGAGGGTAGTGTTAGGACGTTGCTGTATGATACGAGACAATGAGTGTACCTTGAAGGCGGCGACGAAGAAAGGCTGGAGTGCGGCGAGCGCAGCGGCGCGTTCGTTGGGGTGTTCGACGTCGAGATCATCTGCATACACAATGAGCATAATATCCAGTAACAGACCACAAGACGTACGAGCATCCATGCCCAACCAAAGCAACCACACCGCCAACGCGTTCTCCTCCGTCTCCAACGGCCACCCACCATCCCCCTCCGCGCCCTCATACATCCTCTGACTGAGGAACACCCCGACGAACCGCGCGACCCTCGCATACCCGACGAGCTGAACCTCATTCCGCCCGTCGTTCTCGAGGGCCATGAGGTACACCGTCCACAAGTCATGGCGCACCCACGGGCCGTACACCTCGCAGTCGCGAATGCGCCTCAGGGCCGAGCACCGTCTGCGTAGTTCGGCCGCGAGGACCGAGGACTGGGCTATTTGCGGGCCGAAGCGGCGGAGGGGGGCGGCGAGGTCGAATTTGAGACGGAAGATGCGGTCGAAGAGGTATGAGGAGGAGAGGAGGGCGGAGGCGGCTGTCTTGCATGTCAGCGCAAAGGCTAAGACGGCGGAGGGTGGACTGGGGGTGTCAGCGGCGAAAAAGGCTATGTGCTGCATGAGCTCTGGTGTGAGGTATTCGAGGTAAGGAGTGGACATGGTGATATGGGAAGGGGGGAATTGGGGGAGAGGGAGATGAGGACATGATGGAGATGTTTAAAGGGAAGATGGGAGAAGTTTACGGTCGACGGGGAACTTGAACGTAGCTACTATTGGTGGTCTTTACATTAACACGTAAAATTCGCGTGGCATCATACCGTGTCGTAACAACTCCGTGACAACCCCGTGACACATCACCTTCCTCCGCCGACCCATCACGAATCGTAATATAGGCGCCCATGCCCTCATCGCCTCTCTCCCTCAACACAATCCCCGTCGAGGTCCTCCATCACATATCCTTCTTCGCAGCAACACACCAACAACTCGGCCCGCCATCCGCACTCCCCGCACTCCTCCGCCTCAACAAGCGCATCCACCATGCACTCTCCCAGCACGTCTACCCGCTCCTCTACGCGCGCATATTCCTCGCAAAGTTCGATGGGAGCGCGCCGTTGCGCAGGCTAGGTGCGCATGAGATGACGGTGAGGGCATTGGGGGACGAGTTGAGGAGGAGGTTCGACGTTATGGGGAGGGTGAGGCGCAAGTTTGGGGCGTGTGTCCCGGAGACGTCGTCATATGAAGATGATGAAGACGACGAGACGACGCTGCATGAGGCGTCACTCGCGCTCTGGACGCTGTATATCATGCTCCTGGAGAACACGTCCCTCAACGAACGACAGCTCCGCGAATACGCACACCTCGACGAGTGGCTCATGGATTACTGGTTCCACCCCCTCGGCGCATCGTGTACCACCCTATCGATCATACAAGGCCGGTGGCCGCCAAATAACGAGTGCACAGCGCTGGCGATGTGGTTGTTCTGGCTGTTATTGAGACCTGGTACGTCCCTTCGAACATTACCAATGAGCAAAGCTGATAATCTATTTTTTTGGGAACAGAAACGATAATAAAAGACGACCAACTCTACAGACAAGTCCTCTCGACGCTCAAACCCCTCGCACTCGCCGCACACCGGTACCACCTCTGCCACCCAACATGGACGTCCTTCCTCCCCGCCTCTTCTTCTTCCCCTTCCTCCTCTCAGAACCCGTCACCATACACCACAAAAAACCACACGACGACACACGTCCCGCTCTACGCCTTCCTCCTCCCGCTCTCCATCCCGCCCCTCGCGGCTCCGGCAATCCTGGCGTACCTCGTCCTCGCGAACCATTACGTGCCTGAGAGTGTCTTGTTTGGTGCCGGTGTTGGTGGAGGTATGGGGTTGGCTGGAGGGATCGGCATGGGCGGGATGGGGTTGAGCACGGGGATGACGCAGTTGGCTATCGCCATCCCCGAGCGTACCACCCCGTCCACGACTACGACCACGGTGGTTGAGGTGGACAGAAGCAGGAAATGGGACTACGAGTGGGCGAGGTGCAACACCCTCGGCGCATCGCCTTACCCCGTCATCCCCGCCGCCCCCGCAGGAGGTGCAGGGAGTGCAGGAGATGGTGGCGGAGGCGGAGGGGCGTTCAAGCCCGGAAGCATCGAGGGTGTCTGGGAGGGCATATTCACCGTACGTCTCTCCTTTCCTCTCCCCCTTCTTTCACCCCACACATCCAACTAAATCACCAACTGACGAAAATCATCATGTTGATCGTGATTGTGATTGCAGTACACGGAATTCACATCCTACGCCGCCCTCCTCTCCGGCGCGCCCCCGAGCATCCTGCAGAAGAGTCTCATTGCGCAGCATCGGCAGACGTGGAAGCTGCGCGAGCACCATTTGGTCGCGGGGGTTGGGTATCCGCCGCTTTCCGCCGCCTCCTCCACCCATTCATCTCCATCATCATCACCGGCTTCATCGAAAAGACCTCCGAAGGGCAATACACGCAGGTCCTCGCCAGGCGCGGACGAACGCAACGAACAACAACATCCGCAACGAATCCCACCGGGCGACCCGCTCCGCGCGTACTTCCCGAATGACGCGGTGTTGAGCGAAGGGCCGGGTGGTGTGGATGTTACGTTTCTCGCCTCCCCGGCGGCTGGTGCGCCTTCAGCGACGTCTGAGGAGGAGGAGGATACCGCGATGGCCTGGGATTTGTCTGCCTTGGATATGAACTCGAACGCGGGGCCAACTTCACCGGCGACGGCGACGTCAGCGAGGGAGCGGAAGAGTATCTTCTATCGTCGGTTTTCCGCTCATGCTTTGGATTTCGCTAGTCCTAGCTCGAGCGGTACTGTTGGCGACGGAGATAAGGATGGAGTACGACATGAAGAAGGGGCAGGGATGGGAGAGGGAGGCGTCGAGTACGCGCGGAAGGTGCGGGATATCATCATCACCGGGGAGGTACGTCTTCTCCTCTTTCTTTCCTCTCAAATTCAGCTTAGACTGCTAATTTACATGTTTTTTGTTTTGTTTTTGTTTTTGATAATAGGGCCACTCGGCGTGGGGCGAGTTCAGGCTGTTGGGGCGCGTGCGGCCGTGTGATGGGTTCGTTAGCATCTCGAAGGAATACGTGCGTCCTCTCTTCCACATCTCCTTCCTTCATCTCTACGTGAAAGACATGGTGCTGAACGAAATCGACAGATCCAAGGCGATCGCGGAAAGTGGCTGTACAGAGGCTACCTCGTCGGTACGCCTGATGGGAACCTCGTAGGACGGTGGCGCGATACGTTGAGTCCGGCGGAGGTGCATGGGTACGAGGGCTGTTTTGGGATGACGAGGAGGATGTGAAAGATGCACGTTTGTATTCCTGTACCGCCCTTCCCCTTTGTTTTTGTGAACTGATTTTGTTGTCCTCAAACCGCTTGTACTGCTACTACTGACTTATCGCATAACTTGAAAAACACGCATTTACTCGCAATTTTTGTCGCTGCGGATGGTCCAGCACCACGATCCAAGATCGAGAATCGAGATGAATCGTCGAAACATCCAGGCACACATTCCATCCCTCGAAACGAGGCCAACCTCATCTCACGGAATTCACAGTAGCTCCAATACAAATAAAAAATTCATGAAGATGGCTATGGTGCTTGTGGGACATTACATTGATCTCCCATTAATGTTCATCATCATTACTGTATCACGAAAACGAACGGGGGAACGGACATATCGGGGGACACGCCGACCACCGACCACCCGACCACCGCACCGATATATCATATACAGATCTCCAACCAATCACAGAGCGCCCACAAATCTAAAAAGTGTTTCTATAATTGTACCTGTATCCTTTCGTCCGTTCGTCCGCTATTTCGAATTTTTGTGCATCCCGCTGCGTTCGGCCGCTGTAGGTTAGAGTTACGGTGGGTTATTGCTCGATGCCAGGTCATGATCGCGACTCGGATTCGGTGTTTTTGACCAAGTTGGGGTGGTGGTTTGACGGCGCTTGTGGATTTGTATGGACGCCACCGTGAGGTGTGTCCTACAGCACGCAATTCAGCATCAATCTCGGTTGAGGTGTGTGAACATGGATGTGAGGATGGACGGATGAATGGGTCATGGATGGATTGGGTGGCGACGCATACAGTTTGCTTATTGTCATAATATTCGGAACATGACACCAGGCAGATGGCAATAATGGCGCAGTTATGTCGACTGAATGAATAAACAGCAGTGTATCCATTATGCCACCACCTCACCTTGTCGGAGAGAGTGGTCAGATCCGACACTGATCGTCCTGTACAGTTCAATTCAGTTTCAGTGAATGTTCAATTTTCATGCGGGCACCGGTCCCGTTGCGATCGATTCACGTCACTTCACGTCCTCTTCGCCCCGTTTTGAAGGGAGGGGGAGGTGCGTGGAATGACGTCGTTGCATCTGCCATAGAAATTGTATTGGCCATCACCATGCATGCAACGACGCACGCGCATATATTCAGTTCTGACTATCCTAAGCGAGAGAAGACGTAATAACCTCTTCCGCCGGTGCACAAACGGCTTCGATCATCATCTAAGCGGAATAAGGCACAATCTAAGGTGCAGCACTCCCGCTGCATTGTCCCGCTCCAAGGTATTCCATCTCTGCATTCGATCTGGAGGCGCGTGTTGCCCGGCCACTGTTGACGGCGACGTTTGGCCGAGTTTGGAAACAATACCGCGTGGATTTCATTGTAATATTATGCATCCGACCGAATTCCCCCTCCACGGGTTCAGAAGGTGAGCAGTGTGGTCTTTGTTCGCCGTTCCACCGTTCAATAGCGATGCAGTGCCGGCGCGACCGTGATGCGGCGGGGGTTGGCTTGTATCTCCGCACCTTCCACGTAGGAAAATCTATCGAGGGGGAATGAGGGGGATCATGGAAAGGGATGCACGCAACTACGATATGATATGATATGAAGCAGTGAAACCCGGAGCTTTGGCTCTAAGTCTGGTAGCAGGCGCACACTCTTGGGTGTTCTGAGCAAAGGAGGTAAGTCGAAAACCGCGTTTGTACGTACGTACATGACTATATGCGGGAGATGGCGGAGGATTCGAATTCCATACTTCTTTGCATAAACCCAGCTTTTCCCGTTTGACTTCGGCGAAGAGCAGATGTGTCTTGTCCTTCCAGAATATATGCACGGGCCGCCGGATGCCTACACTTGTACGGGCAATTACTCGATTATCGCAATGTTAAAAATACTCACGATGGTCATCTTACATACAATGCCCGAACGGTCCAAACCACCAAGCTCCGCGGCGCGAGCTTTGGAGTTCTTGACGACAGGATGGCACTTCCACCCCTTGCTCTACAATAGACGATACAGGCGCTCCGCGCCGCTCTCACACCCAGTCACACCAGAATTTAACGTCAAACGTTGCCGCCGCAAAGTCGTACGTAGAAGCACATGATTTGCCGCAGCCACCTTCTGGCGTACGACAAGGGGGGAACGCATGGCGCTTGATGGGCCGAGGAAGGTTGTGTTGTACGGCAGACGCGGAGACGCGAGAGACGGCGATCAACGATCAGGCTACAAGGCAAAGCGGATATTAATGGATTGTATATGATGTGTATGTTGTCACGTAGGCAAGTTTTACCGGTGTGCATACATGCGGATGTACCACTTGACCAACAGGCCTGGCCTCGAACCTTGAGCCGCGCCTCGCGTTCGTTGGGCGCTCCGTCGTTTGCTTAGGCGACGAGCTCAAGGTGGTTAATGTTATTATGGTGACTCGGGTGCCACACAACGTACAGTTAAACTTCAGCTTACTTATTGTGCTGTGCCGATGATGCATCCATTCGAGAACCATTCATGATAAGCTAGATATCAAGGGTACTCAGTACTAGTCTAAAGTGACATGTACCCCGAAAATCTTTTGATACGGAACTGTTAATGTTGACGACACCGCGAACCCGGCAGCCGACTTCACCGAAGGGATTTTCAACATTTGGACAGATCAATAAGGGACTGCGTGCTCGGCGTATGCATGCGTGGGTGCGCGCACGGATACCCATTGCATTTGCAATGCAAAAATGAATGGGAATGCCGTCCTCCCGCGTTGTCCCTGCATTGTTGGTGCGCTGGCATAGGTTCTGGTTGATTGATGAGATAATTTGAAGGACTTGGTAGCCGGTCAAGCTGGCTGCCGTACTATGCATTACAGAAGGTGACTCCTCCATTCGGGTTGGTCGAGGGTATAATGACCGTGAATGAATGAATGAACTTCAGATCTTGACTGGCCGGAGCTTCGAACAGTGAATGATTTGACGACATCGCGCAGATAAATGATGTTCCAATGAAGAGTTCGAAGGGTAAAGACTACAATGGAATAAATTATACAGGAGATGGTTAAGATTAGATACATTATCGTGAGTTGGTCGTCAAGTGGGCGTTTTTATCATGAGCTTTTTTCGTTATGGTCGTGAGAAGGTCGTAGGTCGTAGACAGTTATGTAAAGAGGGGAGAGAGAAGCGATGGTAATGAGCAGAGAAGCAAATCGTCCCAAGTCCAAAAAAGGTACGTCAGAACGCGATGAGTCCACCAGAACAAATGGCGACGAATGTCGCGATCCAAACCACACCGAGGCTGTTGGCGCGATAGAAAGTCCTGTCTCCCATAGAAGCGACGGTTGGTGCGGGTGCGGCTGTCGTGGTTGGGACCTCGCCATCTGCACTCGCAGCTTGACCGATCAGAGTGCTGGCGATCGCACAGACATTGCGAATACCCTGGACTACGGCTGGCAGGTTATCTGTCTCCAACCAGCCGGTCTGATTGGTCCGACCAAAACTGAGGTGAAAATGTGTGTAAGCACATCGGTGAGGTGGTTTCAATGCGTCAGACATACCAATCGACACACTGCGGAAAGGCCGCCTGGAATGTGTCGGTGCATGCGCACTTGATAGTATCGATAAATGGGCCGGGATTAAATATTACCTGTGAGATCGGCAATGATCGGTAAGGTATGTAAGTACAAATGTTAGAAATAGGACGCACAGAACTGAAGTTCTGGAACACTGGGCAAGCTTGAGCGCAACTGTTGATACTATCATAATTCTGAGCGCATATCGGACACGATGGTGGTGTATCGGGAAAATACGGTGTGGTGCGAGGCAAGAGAGCAGACCCGACGCGAGCTGGGGTTCTAGGAGACGGCGATCCTTGGGAAGATGGTAGGTGAGATAATAATACAAAGCAAGAGAGAGCGAATATTTTGAACATGAGAGTCATCATGAGTGAGAATGTCGTGAGGGTGTCGCTATATTGCACCAGATACGAGAACTGAGGCTGAGGATTGCCTGGCGCTGGTGGCGAGGACGCTAGGTTACCTTACCAGACAGAGAGTGCAATCGTGCGTCAGTATCACGTTCATCACGCCGTCACATATATTTCCTTTCCGGCGCCATATTTGGTCACATCTATTGGGTCACGGGTTTGCCTCAAAAGCTTCCTTGTTTCCTTCCCCCGCACTTGCAGCGACGACGATGCCCAGAGACCAGCCAATATGAGTCTGTCGAACGAGACACCACAGTTTCAAGGAGGAGAGGTGCCGTTGAAGCAGAAAGGAAAGGCAACTTGCGGAAATTCGGTCCCAAGGAACTACGGCGCCACAGGCGACACGGGCGCTCCTGCAGCTCGGAGCAGTTCTGGGGAGTCTTTGGAGAGAGTACCGGAGGAAGAGGCGCCATTGAACGATGCAGGTGTGGAAGAAGAGACATGGGATGATGACAGCGATGAGGAAGAAGTAGGGTTGTCACCCAGTAAGTTCGCTTTGATGCGCAGCTCTTACGTGAAAATATAACCGAGAGTTTTCTCAGATGAGTACAAGAGACTTGCCCTCCTGCACGCCTTGGTGCCCCTTATCGCTGCTCTCGTGTTCGTCGCCTTGGTTGTTCTCCCATTTCTCGTCTGGCCACCGTCTCACCCTCCGAGCGCTCTTCGCCTCGTGTCCGCAGTTGTCCTTTCCGCCGCAATCTGGAGTCTCTCGCACGCTCTGCGCGTCCCATTGTACAAATTCTCAGATCTTATCACGTTCTGGTCCGCATCGGAAACACTCACAACTGCACTATCCACATTTCTCCTCGTACTCTTCCAAGAATCTCTTCGGCTTTCATCCTTCTTCATATTCAACCTACACCAGCATCTTCAACGAGCAAACCCACATCCTCCGTCGCCCCCCTATGACGTTGGTCTGAGCCCTTATTTCCACGAGGCGTGGTTCCTCGCTCTTGGTTGGGCACTCGCCGAAGTTATTGCGGGGATCACGCAGACATATGACCAGCTAGCCCTCTATCGCGAAGTTCCTTCTCCCCTTCTTCCTCTCGAAGATAGCGTCGAAGTGCGGTTCTTCCCTGATGAACCTGAACGGGAGTCCCCCGTCGTGCTCAGGCGAACGCACCTACAAGAATGGCCGTCAGACCAAAACATTGCAAACATAGCACCGACAGATGTACGTCCAGATGGTGCCTTCGAAGAAGAAGAAGAAGCGGAAGAGTCGTTGACCGTGACTATGAATGGAAATGGAAATCAAAATGGTCAAATGCTACACAAAGGCTTCGACGTTGAGCAAGAACTGGACTCCGAGCTTTCCCGCCTTGTCAATATCAAAGGACGTGCCGAGTTGGAAGAAGTCTATGGCATTCCGTTTGTCGTGAGTTCTCCCCACAATTTTCAATTCATTGCTAACGAATATCATTCGCAAGGACATACCCGTTTTCATTCTACTCCTTCAACGCGTCGATTCAATCGTACTATCATTTGGCCTCACTCTCTTGCTTTCATCCGCATTTTGTCACCCGCTATCCACAGCACATCCAAGCATACCTCACACAAACCCATTATCTCATCGCATTTCTCTGTCATCATTCTCCACAAAACACGCTTCTCCCAACGATAATCATTATCTCATTCGGATGTTCCTCATCGTAACGACCATACACACGCTTCTCTCGGCACTCCACTCGCCTCTGATCCTTCCCCGCATTGGCGTTCATACCGCAGGCTATATTAGTCTCCTCATCGGCCTCGGCACCGTTTTCGCAGGTCTCGGCGTCTGGGGTGCTCTTTCATAGTTAACCTAATTGGCAAGTTTCGCAATCCCAAAAATATACGTTCACGATTGACTGTCTTCCGGTTTCGTCCGCGGCGTTCACACCCAACATCTCACAAGTTTATTTTCATGCAGTTGTTGGTGCGAAGGCCCTACATGCTTCTTCCGCACAGAATTCAGTGGCGTTTGGCTCATTCATCGAAGCACGATCGGCTGTATTGTCACCGTTCCCGACTGAGTTGTTTAAGATGTCCATATCGTCACGAGTTCCAAGGGGGATAACGAAACCTCTATCATGCCGACCCGCCTTGACACGGTCGTGTTCTTCAGTCGCCGATCGTGGACGTGCAACGACAAAATATGACTCGTTTTGCACAAGATGGTAGCCCAAGATCACCGAAGTACTGCGCAGTGATACTTCTTCAAAAGTTGGTCCATGGCGATATCGTTTTACGTGTAAGATTTGTTCTGGACAGTTCTTACACCGGCGAACAATTTTGATTTCACCGGCGTTGGTGTGGGCAAGAACTTGGAAAACTCTTACGCACATCATAAACGTAATAACCTGTTTCGCTCGGTATTTTTCACGTCTTATGTGCATCTGCAGTTGTTTCGAACTGTGCAGTTCTATCAAAATCCTTTGGTTTCAGGTTGCCGCCTTTGCTGTGCCTCGCAAGGGAATGTGCCAGCGAGGGGTATGCGGCGATTTGCTATTGCGTGAGCGCCGATCATGAATGTTATGAAGGTACTCGCAGCCCAGATCTGATAACAGCCAAGCAACTTCCCTGCAATGGATTGCTGCCGAAACCTTGCCAATTGAACTGTAATGCCTGCGGCTGCGGCGGATTGTGTACGACATCTGTGATCGAAGCTCCCATGCTGTATGAAAAAATGCGGGGAATGGTGGGAATACCACGAAGAAGGGACATTCCGGGAAGAAAGTTGTGTATATTTGGGCCAAACGAGCCTACAATAGAACAAACGGCAGTCGACCAGAGAACTGAATGCAAATTATTATACATGCCGAGCTGAAAGATGAAACACGATCAGTCGAAAGGGAACTGGAAACCTTACCGGACAGATAGGCGCCAGGAAGTGGGCCGTGAACGCAGATAACATCTGAGTATCACTGTAAAACGTGTCACATGTCAGTTCACACGAGCTCGGCGACCAACGGGGAAGAAGAGATGAAGAAGAACGGTAAAGAGAGTTAAATGAGATGGACGTGGGTAGAGTCGAAGAATCAGAGAATTCGATGTATATCAACAGGCACCTCGCTCCCTCCACTTTTTGTACACCGGGAGGTTTGGGATAAGCGAAGGCGTTCGTGTCCGCCCATCGATGGGTTGTTCATCACGAATGTATTACAGCAACTGGATTCAAAATTGGGGTCAAAATTACTCACGTCACGTACGAGATGGTTGGCTTCTGAGTTGATTTGTGGCCACATTGCAAAACCGACGGCTCACACCTGCCTCGAATGGAAGGTGTCCCGACTACATGACCTTAGGCTATTAAAGTCTGCTTTGAAGGAAAATTCAGTAAAGGAGGTAAAAGATGACACAGAATGCGAGCAAGGCATGTCAGACAAGGCTGAAATTTTAGTGGTCTACATAGACTTCAGAATGTGGTAAAGTATGGTTGTATAAACTCATCACTTTGCCACGAGCTCGCTGGAATTGACTGAGAGACTTACCGGCAATAAATTGGAGGATAGACGAACGCAAGAGATAGTGAATGAGAAAACCAGGTGGTTGTGTTCGTGGATGAGGTTCAGAAAGCAATTTAAGGTTTCCGAACGCGCATACAGATGTAAACAACCCAATTCGGCCTTTGCGCACGGACGCGTACTTGCTGGAACGTGCTGGAACTTGACAACAATTTTGTATAAGAAATTTTCCTGTCAACCCTCACTGAAAGGAATATCATACATTCTAGACAACCATGCAATCGCTCCTACGCTGGGGAATTGAAAATTCGCCTCAGGATCCTATTGTGCCTCCTCCGGTGCCACGACAAGACATCGATCCTGGAATTATTGACCACATTCTCGGCAAACCAGATGCTGAGCTTATGAAAGAAGCTCTGGCTATTGCAAAGGACGAAAGCAAGAGCGAAGATGACAGAATGACCGCGTTAGACAACTTTGAGATGGCGAGTTCCGTTTCTAACATCATGAATGTTTCCTCATGTTTCGAATCTATTGCATGCAGCTGATTGAGCAGATAGACAACGCAAACAGTATGACACACGCCGTTTGCACATAATTTTTCTAATATTTACTGGTTGACTCCAGATATCTCAGCTTTAAATATGTGGCCACAAATACACAAACTTTTGGGCAGTGATTCCGACGTTATCAAGGCGAACACCCTTTGGATCATTGGTACGGCTGTGCAGAACAATCCTGCTGCTCAAAAAGCTGTACGTTTCATCGACCTCTGTTGTTTATTTTATTTTATTTATTTATTCCTCCGTGACTCTGCGCGATGGACGCGACGAAACACTTCTTTCTTTCGCAGTGCCTCTCATTTCCATCGGATCCGCTATCTGTGATCTTATCCATCCTTTCTTCCTCGTCTGAATCCGGTGCTACGCGGTCCAAGGCCGCATATGCATTGAGTGGTTTGTTGAAACACAACGCCGAAGCGGTTCGAAGCCTGGAAAAGGCAAACGGATGGAATACCTTCAAACAGGCATTACATGGTCTGTTGCACTGCCACCAGACCTGTTGTCGAGATAATGCTCAAATTTGGCGATCCAGACTCGGATATCACTGTCCGACGGAAGATTGCATTTTTACTGAATACTTTGCTGTTACCTTCAACCATTTCGTCCTCTCCGTCATCCTCATCTGGTGCGGCAAGAATACATGGCGATACACATGAGCAACCGACAGCCGATCCACAAGCGATCCATCCAAACTCACACGGAGGGATGACACCAGGGTCCTGCGAAACGTCCACCATGGCTTCAGAAGCGATGGAAAAATTTGGGGTTATCGACAGTGCAATCGACGCGCTTGTCAACCCGACACCGCATGGCACCGATGGAGAACATGAAGGTGATGCTGACCTTTCCGAGAAACTTGTGCGGTAAGAGTTTCATTAATGGTATTCTGAGCGCCGCCACCCATGTTTGACTTGTGATCCAAAGACTCCTGTTCACATATTTGACCAATGGTCCCAATGGTCACCTTGATAGAGACAAGCGGTTTGATGCCCTTCGATGGTTGAAGGAAAACCTAGACAATGGGGAACATTGGGACCTTGGTCAAGGTGAGGTGAAGGAATTAGAAAGGATGTTATCTTAATTTTGGTGTTGTTCTACGGCTTCGGTTTAGTAATTTGTACTCACTCTTACGAATTTACTCGAAATATAAAGGATGGCACTCTCCCAGAACCTAGTACCCTGGCAGCCACACTTCACGTTGCAAACTTGAAATATGTCTCTCCTTCATGCGATCAGCTGTCTATGAATCCCTATCGAAGGCTACTATCGGATTCTGTGTATCCTGGTAGCACGGGAGGAAGAGTTCGTTTTCCTACGTATGTTATCTAAAGAATTTCCTGGCTTCCTCAGAAGCATTTGCAATTGTTCTGTATTCCTCTCGGAATTCGTGCCATAGCACTGCAATAGAATTGGGACTGACGGCGATAATAACAACTCCTTTCGTTGTGGCACATGTATAATGTGTAGATCTACTCTGCGCATACCGTTGCCGTTAGTTGGAAAATCGGATTTGGAATTTGCAAGTAAATTCTATAACCAGGATCGCATATCTACAAATGTGGCCGAGGAAATTCAACCCTTCGTACCTCATGTATGGGTGGTCATTGGGCTCAGGCGTCTTGTAAACTCGCTTAAGCTTGGTGCACATAAACCCCTCGATCATGGCGACATGGACATACAACAGATTATCATATACCGTGGCTCGAGTAATTTTACACAGAATTCTCAGATTGTATCCCACTCACATCAATTCGACTTGAAAATCATTCATCCTTCCCACCATTTCCTCATTCAATTTTCCTTATAACCTAACATCCGTCGCGAACTTGCTCTGCGTGCCTTCCTTCCAATTCAGCACTTCAAAAGTGCTGGTGTGGCACCACGGTTTGAGTGCAAGCCTTTGTCGATAGTCTGCGCAAAACATTCAGACCGCCTGTTGCGCGGGAATGCGGCACATGTTGTAGAGATGAGGGTGGGGTGAATTAGGTTTGCGCGGCTATTTCTAACTTGAGCGCGCATGGATCGTGAGTTGGGTAAAACGCAGTTGCCCGTGTGCCGGTTCCAGTATTCGTCAGTGGAAGGTTGACCGAAAAGTGCATGAGAGTAACAAGGAGACGAACTGCGACGGTTCGGAAACATGCACCAGCAAGGAGGGACACTTACAGCCCAACATTGTCTGGCAGTACGTGGCAATGTGCAGCGAAGTTTAGGTAATTACGGTAAAATAAAAAAAACCGGCGGTTCAAGTCGATGCGGTCGTGGTAGTTGAAGGGGGAGGCAAAGGGATAAACAAGGAAGGAAAAGGCAGCCGAACCTAAGATCGTTGCCAAGTTGAAGAATTGACCAATCAGGGTGATATTGGCACTAAAAAATTCAATAGCTCAGGTTAGTGGTTTGCTCTGATCCTTGCGGAGCGGTCGAATGAGGGTGTAATACGGCGTTAAAATGGGACTCGTGATTTGGACTTCGATGTTAGGCAGTGCGGAATCACACGCGGGATTATTAACCTGAGCTTTGGGGCTGACGGAGAAATATGCGGTTGTTGTGCATGAAAACGATGCTCGGGAGGAATGCTCGTGAGAAGGGAACGGCGAATAGACAATAAGAGGTGGCAATGAGCTAACGCACCCTGTAACGAATATGTCTTGATGCCTGACAACAGCCTCGCAGACACAATCCGCCTGGTCCTCGTTACCACCAGCTGAAGTATCATGTCCTGTGCGACAATGGCGCCTTTGAACTCGAAGCTCATGTTTTTTGGTAGCAAGGAAGGCGGAAGCGGTGCCGATGTCGTGGAGCAGACATGCCAGATACAGTAGCTAGTACGTTTCGGATTCCTGGGAAAGTGAGGTCTGACAAGGGCCGTGCCTGCGTGAGACGGTTCAGTGGAATTTCAGAGTAGCAGAAGCGATCATGAGGCAATGCAAAGAGATGCGCCATTGAGTGTGGACGCGGTTGATGTGGTTGTTGAACGTCTGCTCATTCAAATGTCCCTGCACATAAAATTCGGACGGACCTCTCAAAATCTTCTCCATCATACACACAACCCATATGGCGTACCTTGACGAATTGTTTCACATCTCTCAGGAGAGGAAAATCGTGCAGCGGTAAGTCTTTAAATTCAAACAGATCTTGCTTTGGATTGGGTCCAGAGACAGTTGGGTGACCAGCGAAAAGAATAGCAAGGTCTCGTGGGACGGTGCAAAGCCGTAGAACTGGACGTCTTTTGGGCTGTATGTCAAGCTCATGGCGGCAGTCTTCATGTCTACCTCGGAGGTGTGACGTCACACGTTCCAATTTCAACAACAAACCACCCCCACCACGTATTTCAAAAGTAAAGCTATCTACGTTGCCAATTGGTCGGTGAAGAAACTGCACAAATTCTGGCTTATAAAGAACTGGACTGCTTAAAGAGCTGTCGTTCGTTGACGGTGTTTGCCCCTATACGGTAAGTGAAACAAATCCACAGACTTAGCCTCTAACTTGCCTCTAACCTTGGTTGAACAATCCGGGTTGCTCGCATCTTAGCGCTTTCTGACTGTATTTGGACATCTGAGACGCCTACCAAATCAACGAAGACATTCCCAATCAATGGCTTTGCACCTGAACTCATATCCGAATGATTTCTTCAGTACCAATAGTCCTTCCCTCTCGGCGCCATTCGAAAAGCCCAATGACAAGTCACCCACCTCTGGTCTTTGGTCTTGTTTGCAGCAAGTGCCGAAATGCTTCACTGGCAACTCCCGCTCTTTGGGCGTGTCTTGAGCTATCTGAAGAGATTTCAAGGTCGGCATTCGATCGAAACTTTGCAGCTCTTGGAGTATTCCTGGGGGGGGGGGTCAGGTTCTTGCCCGTTGGAACTGGAGTTCCCTGTCGACTATCATAAAAGGCACAGCTTGGTTAAGAATTGGCGAGCATCAATGGACTGGCTCATCCCTATGTTAATTCCGCACTCCATCGTTGGAGGGTCATTTCATGCGTGTTCAATCAGTCTTCTTGCCAAAATGGTAACATCACAGTTTCCGAACTTCCCATGATTGGAATCCCTCCAAAATTAGCACCAAGGAAATGTACGACAGAAAGGTCATCACCATTCACTTATCTGAAGTATTACCGTTATCAACCTATCCCTTCCCCACTCCCTGTTTCGCTCCAGTGACTCGATGCAACACAATCTCCGGAATTTTGGTGGAAGATCGCTGCATCTAACGCCGAACGACTGCTTCCGGTGTCTGGCGCACTGCCTGAGAATTTCACAGCAGTCATCATGGGTCATCTGACATTGCGACAATTGAACTGCCGAATATTGCGCGGTTCCAGATCCTGTGCGAACAACGTGGCGATATATCCTCTTCACCGCGCTGTATCTCCCGGTGATGGAGTCTTATCCAGGTCTGCCTCCACGCCGTTGGAGTGTCCGTGGTCAGCCACAGGCAGATTGTTGGCACGGACCAAACTCCGATTTTTTTCGCACCTGTCGTTGTGGAAGATGTCGCCAAAGTTCTGTCTCACAGTCCAGATCTCGAATACCTTGATCTGAAAAATATTCCCAACGGTAATGCAATAATACCCTTACTCACGCCCCCTCGACCGTCCAATGGCGATGTATACAAGTTCTATTCCCCAAGCTAACAAAGATCCTTCTGGACTTCACATTCTACACCGATGAAATTTCCATGGTTGCTGTAGCTGAAATGATTTTGTCAAGGTGCTTATCAGCTACTGGCATCCAGTGATAGAGGTGCAAGTTGGGGAACGGTCACAGACGAACACTCATGTCAGCGTGTTAGGTGAAGCACGCCTGGGATCAATACCAGAGTTCACTGAGGAATCGCTGACGGGTCAATTGGCGGTTAGGGAATGTGTAATGACCGCGTTCGACATGCCTCGAGTGTTAACTTACGTTCGACACCCCTTTGCCTTGACTACTTGAATAGCCAGGTCACCGTCACTTTAAGCTTTGTTACTGTCAGCAGGGAATATTGCTCAGTAATAGAATTGTCCATCGAAATTTCCAGTGGTATCATGCCATAAACGAATTAAACGAAAGCCTGTGCACTGTTTTCCATTTGTATTACAGGAAATGCCTTCTGAATAGCGTTTCCTCGTTCGATGAATCTCGCGGGTGTCGAATTACATGTAATGGTCGTACAGTACGGTACAGATCAGCGATGGATGTAATGTGTAATTCATGCCATACAGGCCTTTGAACGAGTTCCAATACAGGTCACGGTGTGACATTCAATTTCAACTTGAAACACCAACCTCTCGACCTCCGATATAAAATTTCAAGAGCCAAGCTCTCTGTCTTACCGACTGGCCGCTGAAGACATTCTATAGATTCTGGCTGATCAGGAACTGAACTGCTACCACAGCTACCGTCGAGTGGCCCTCTACATTATTGGTGAGATATCTCCACAAACTCATCGAATCAATGTTAAACAATCCAGGTTGCTTGCTTTTTAGCAAATTCTGACCGTCCGTTGAGCATCAAAGATGCATTCAAAGTCAACAAAGCCATTTTCCATGAATAGACTTCCACCTGAGCTCATATCCGAAGTATTTCTTCATTGTGCCGACTGGTATACACGAGTTTCTGGTTACGGCCGAAAGGGTCCAGTAACAAGTCACCCACCTGTACTCTTTGGACGGGTCTGCAGTGGATGGCGACAGATTTCCTTGTCAACTCCCGGTCTTTGGGGAAGACTTGTCCTTTCTGAAGAGATCTCAACGCAGGCATTTGATAGAAACTTTGCTGCTCTTGGTGTATTCCTTGAAAGATCAGGTTCTTATCCGTTGGTACTGAAGTTCCCAGTTGACCATCAGCGAAGGCATTGGTTGGGTGATAATTGGGAGGCATCGCTTAACCGACTTATCCCCCTGATAATTCCGCATTCTCGTCGTTGGAGGGCTATTTCGGGCGTGTTCACTCAGTCTTGTGCCAAGATGATATTCTCCAGATTTCCGAACGTCCCGTTATTGGAAACGCTCGAAATTATGGTCAGGAACCATTACAAAAGGGAAGTCATCACGATTGACTTATCTGAAGCCTTACCATTATCAACATTGTACATACCCCACTCCACGACTCAATTTCGTTTCAGTGGCCACATACAGCAAAACCTCCGGGAGCTCTGCGCGTGTGGAGGTAGCTCGCTTTATCTAACGCTGAACGACTGCTTCCAGTGTCTGGCGCACTGTCCTTTCATAGAGCAATTCGCGGTAACTACGGTGGAATACCTACACAGCAGCCTCTCACCTGCGATAATTGAACTACCAAATCTTGAAAGCTTGGTTATTTCATGCGAACAAGGCGGTGATATATCCTCGTTATTTAACGCTCTGCGTCTCCTGGCGATGAGGAACTTTACGTTCTCGTCCACATCCGCCTCCACGCCTTTGGATTGTCCATGGTCCGCAATACGCAATATGTTGGCACGGAGTCCCAAACTCCGTCTGCTCGACATTCATGCTGCACCTGTTGTTGTAGAAGACCTCGCCAAATGTTTGGCAATGACGCCACATCTCAGATTCATCGACCTTCAAAATATTCCTCACGGAAATTCAATCATTTCTCTACTCACGTTCCCCAGACCGTCCGATGAAAATGTGCTAGGACTTTGCCCCAAGTTAGGAATCATAATTCTTGACTTCACCTTCCACACGGATCAGATCTCTATGCCTGCTGTTGCCGAAATGATTTTGTCAAGGTGCCCATCAGATACCGACGGTCCATCAGGTGAGGGAAGTACGATTGGTGGACAGACAAGCGATCACTTCCACAACCGAAAGACTTTACGCGATGTTCGCTTGGGATCGATATCGGAATTCACAAAGGATTCCCTAACTGCCCAATTTCCCGAACTAGTGGCGACCCAGGTAGAAACAATGATCTTGAACGAAAGTCATACTCGACTGGTACGTTTGATATCAGTCATGACCATCGTTCAGCTGGTGATTATGGTCACTTTCAGGTGAATCGCCACCATGAAGAGTTCCAGTGATTATTGTATGCAGCGGTCTCTCGTGGATCGGTTATACACAACGCTCCAGAAAGCAGAAAATTTGATTACCAGATAATAACAGACTAATAACATTAGAATTGATCGCGGACGGGTCTGCATTGAGTCAATGGTCGTAGAGAAGTTTCTTCCCTTATTTACGACCAGTGCTTTGCGTATTACCCCGTCTTCCTTGTGGTCTATACAATCTTGGGAGCACTTCTGGTCGTTGAAAGACATGTGCCAATGCGAATAGAAACTGAGTGATTAGACCGACATTTTTGATCAAGTGGTCATTCAGTTGAAGAGCCGTCCTAAGCTATAGAACCGTGGGATTACACAGAGAGAGGATTATTACTGGACCAGATTGTAATTATGTGGACACACAAATATTTTGAACCTCGCCATCACAGACAATATTATTCTAAATTATTAAGATTTTTCTCAATTAAGGGCTGCGGATCATGGAGAATCTGCCACCATAAACGCGCCAGCCGGCCAGCATGATTGTATCCACCTAGATATTATGTTTCAAAAGACATTTTTGGAACAAAAACTGTCGTAGTTCTTGCGCTCGACTTCACTGAAGCAACACTTGAGGAGAGAACAGCATATAGGCGCCAGAATGGCGACAGGCACTTCAGATATTGTGTGCCAGTCAGCACTAGTGAGCCTCAGAGTAGACGACCCGACGCCTATGGAGGGTTCAGGCGGCCTTCGTCTTGGAGCTTTGCGTATGAATTGACACACTGCAAGTCCTGGGATTCCAGGTTATATTTCTGAGTTTTACACCTCTAGAATTGTTAAAATCGTGCACTCTTTCAAGATCCCCGCACCTTCGTCAGGCGAAAGTGACGCCAAAGTTCGTTCCGATATATCCGACGATTACCATGGCCATCATCCTTCCTATCCCATGCTGATGACATCGATAACGCTGCGAACTTAGATTAGCCCCGAAACTATGTAAACGGTTAAATTACGGTGCGGACTCTGACGAATAGTCACCTCGTTGTCCCTTTAACCAGGTCTCACTTCGTAATCTCGAATTTCGAAAGGTTGGAATTGATAAGCAATTCAATATGGCTTGGATGGAGATAGGCTCGTAACCAGCCCCCGTAGATGTCTAATCTGAGCAGCGAGCACGGAGGAAGGAGGAGAGTGTGAGCTCGGATTGACATCAAAGGGGGCTGGTGCCACTTTATCAGAAACGAGTACAGTGGCGATTTCAAACTCCGTATATCCCATATCTGGACGCTCGGGTTCTTCAACATCGCAAGTTTGGCGCGCTCTGAAGGCATATCTATCCATGTGGAGTATCCAAGACTTTTTATGCAATAGTTTAGAAATGAATATGAAGTTTGCGGCCGGTTCGCGGGTTTGAGTCTACGGTGGAAGAGGTTGAACGAGGTTTCTCAGTCCACCCGAATTCCCGCGCCAACCACATGCTCTACGTGGTACGAACTCTGTAATACGCAGGTAAATGACATTATGGAAGGTTCCACCACAACCTATTAGCTCAAGTGAGTGCTGGTGACGAGCCTAAAAGTGCGAATGCTGAACATGTATGGCGCTTCCGTGTGACAGAACGTCCAAATATGGGATATACGGAGTTTGAAAATGTCACTGTACTCGTTTCTGATAAAGTGGCGCCAGCCTCCCTTGATATTAATAGGTTCCACCACTGCCTATTAACTCAAGGGAGTGCTGGTTACGAGCCTAGGATGGAGACAAGAAGATATATTCAGACGCTTGGTGGTGTGACTTATCTCAAAATGATCGTCCTTTCGCCTATTATTCATGAGCTCGACCTGTTTTGGGGTTTCTCTTGGAGAGATTGGTCTGCCACCATCATACCTGGTACTATTTTCGCCATTGGCGCGATGCCAGGCCTCTCCATTCCGTCTATAATCACCAACTGCCTCTTCCTCCTCTCGTAGCTCACTCCTTACGTCTACTTTTTCAACTTGTCTAACCAAATCACTGGTGTCGACGAAGATCGCATCAACAAGCCAGACCGGCCAATTCCTTCCGGAAAAGTGACAGTTCCTGACGCCATACGACGTTGGGTAGTTGCATTATCGACGTTCATCGGCATCTCAATATATGAACCATCCTTGCGACCCGAGACGATCTGTTGGGTTCTCACAGTGGCATTCCTATGCCTATCATCCGCGGGGAGTCATTGGTTCGGTAAAAACAGCGTTGCAATGACCACGGGGACATGGGCATTGCTTAGTGCGTCGTGGAAGGCGATTGCCCCTGCTACTCCGAAGAGCAATGCCTACGTGTATGCTGTCGCCCTTTGGGCAGGCCTTACCGTGCACATCCAGGATTTGCGCGACATCGCCGGCGACGCTGCGGTTGGACGTAAGACGCTCCCTGTCGTCTTTGGCGACCGTGGAAGTAGGCTTATCATCACATTTTTATTCCTTCCGGCGGCGTATTGCGTGCTTTGGATGGCAGGAATCGTTCGTCTTGCTCCCGTCACGCTTTCAGTGATACATAGCACCCTTGCTTACCGAATTATGCAAGTTGGCGACTCCCGGTATGATCATAAGACGTACATGGTCAGTTTGTTGTACTGTATGATTCTGTTCCGGTGTCAGCACTGATCTTCCTGCGGTCAACAGTTCTATACGTACAATTTCTGTCTAATTCTTGCATGCACCTCTGCAGAGGGATTGTATGCGAAAGTTCAGGGTTGATTTCTCCTGTGGGTGTGAGATGCAATGGCGTGTGTAGGTTGTCTACATATCGACCGACCATCTAGCTGTTTTTCCGTATGTATCACATTGAAGATCTACCAAATATTACTCACCATGTACAGCAATCCAACGTTCACTCGCGCCGGTACCCGTTAATGGCGTCAAGGAAGATCTGCTTCTCTGAAATGCGTTACCAAAGACTGTCCAAACCGCCATTGACACCTGGCTCATCCAACATCGTTTTGCATCTCGATCGAGTTCCCCAACCGGGGCAACACATATCAGCAACGGAGATTACTAGCCAATGCTCTAGCCGATCTTTCTCAGAACGATTAAGAAAAAATGGAAACGGTCTACCAATATCAGAACAGCCGTGACGCAATTTTACTCAGATTACTGTAATGGCAGAGATTGCTTGGTTGGTTATAAATACGCCCCGGATATGTATCCCCGTCTCGAATTCAAGATAACCATTTTGAAATTGTCGCTGGCGAAGGTGAACCTGGTGAAGCAAAAGCAAGTTGAAGATCACGTGGTCACGAAGGAACGCGTGACGATGTTATGCAAACGTGACGATGTGACAGGCTAATTTTTGGAATTTGCCATGAGCTTGCCTCTGGCGGTCCACTCGACGGCTCGGAGGTGTGTTGGTTCAAATTTCGCACAGTTTGGTCTTGAAAACCTGTAGAGCCGTGCCGAGGTACTTCACGGAGCCGCATTCGAGTCGCGTACTGACTGGTGGTTTGCGTGTACGTCCGAGTCTCTGCACGACGAGTTCTACTAACGCAAGCGTAGCGGAGTAGACTTGGGTTGGCAAAAAGCGGCGCAAATCCGCATCTTAGGCCGATCGGATGTCGAAATTTGAGTTCATGGTGGCCATGGACCTCGTCCGGGCCAAATACCCCATCTCAAGGTATGCTCGACTACTGAATGGTTTTATGGTCGTTGTGTAACTGGAAAAATTAGGGGACTCAACACTCACCCCGGCTCCACCAACTCCTCCTCCATTAGAAGGTGTTTCTTCTGCGACGCCATTTCCTCCAGCGCCATCAGGCGCTCCTCTAAGTGGTAACCCATTGTCGAACCCAGATAATCTCAATGCGCCTCTAGAAGTCCTATCTGAATCCCCGATAAGCGATGCAGCCACCTCCATTGCATACCAGATTCCTCCACTCCAGTACGGTGATCTCGCGGCGCTGGATCTTGTACACTGGACACCTGTAGGCTTTTTCGTCAAAGTTCTCGAAGTAGTGCAAGTTTCGACGGGCCTGCCATGGTGGGCTACTATCACACTCACCACTCTGGGTACTCGTGTTCTTCTCGTACCCCTCGCACTCAAAGCTGTTCAAAATAACGCCCGAATGGCACCTATAGCCAAACCTTTGGCAGAAATCCGAGAGGAGCTGACCGAAGCCAAAGCCAAACGTGACACTCTTGCTCTGCAGAGGGCCGCGGTGAAGCAACAGAAACTGATGAAAAGTGCTGGCGTGAGCCCATGGTCGAGTGTCGGAGCCATGCTTGCACAAGTGACGGCCCAGTTTGGGTTCTTCATTGCGTTGAGGCGGATGTGTGAATTACCTGTTGTGCAGCTCACGCAAGGAGGGTTTGGTTATTTGATGGACTTGACGGCGTCTGACCCGTATTATATACTCCCGCTGGTCAATACTCTAGTGATTAATATGCAACTGAGAGTACGTTATTTTTGGGCTTCGGTCGCGACGCACGAAGTTAACATTCATGATCGACAGTTGACTGCAAAGGACGTCGCCAGTGTCGCCAACCCAAATATGCCGCACATCATTAATGGTTTCAAAATGTTCAGCTTCCTCGGTGTCGCCTTTTTATCCTGGCTTCCCGCGGTGCGTTTACATTCATCCCATTACACTTCGCCAATGATCAATATTAAAATATACTACATGACACGTAGGGACTTAACGTGCACCTCCTAGTCTCCATCTTTGCCGTCTGCCTACAAACGCTGTTCACACGGATACCCTCTGTGCGGATGAAACTTGGTCTTCCGGCTCTCAGCAAGTTGAACATTAAACCGCCGACCATTCGGGAGACGATAGCGTTCGCGAGGAACGCGTGGCGGGAGAAGCTGAGGGAACAAGAGAAGATGCACTTCGCAGAAATGGAAAAGAGGCGGAGGATGCAGGGTATTGGTGGACAAAGAAAGGTGGGAGGTCGTCGGAGTTGATTGGTTTAGCATTTTATTTTGGTAAGTGATCCATCGATTCTGCAGGCATCTGCTCATTCGCATTGCTCAGTTATATCCGTAGGGCGGCGGCACATAAATATTGTTTCCTCCTCTACGTCATACAGCCTGCATTTAAATGACACACATTCCTCTCTCACCAGAACAAGAATCCCTTTGGCGATGTCAGTTCTCCAGTCACCAAATCGTCAATCGCCAAACCTGCAAAGAACTCAGCCCGCAGTCTATCAGCGTCTGCGCCCGTCTCGCTCACTTCATGCTATCAACCGGCTTCTTCTCCTTCCATCACATATCGCATCCCCGAAAAGCATCACGTTACTGTCCTAGAAGGGTGTACCAGCTTCTGGCAGTTACCAACTTCGCACCGCGGGCGAGGCGGACCTATCAGTCAACCACTGCTACGTCCGAGTCAGAAGCAATCATGGCCTTCTACCGCGAAAAAAGTACCTTGCTTTGTATCTCGTTTTCAGGACGTCGGAGACGCCGAACGAACCGCGGCATGCTCCGCGCGCATAATGTTCGAATTGACGCAACTTCTATGCCTCCTGTGTACCATTGTCCTCGGGACGCTCGGTTCCACCTCGGTTTCCAAATGATCGTGGATAGAACCCTGTGGGAAGCGGCTAAGTCCTGCTGCCCGACATACAATAATGCATTTGTTATCGCATTATTTGCCTGTTAATATACCTTCAGTCTTTATGTCGGTTTTGAAAACTTTGGCGACATCGTGGATAGTGTTGGGTGCCAGTGGTGCCCACAGGTTCCAGCCCTTCTCAGGACTGCAGTCCGTCCGCTGTTTTGGTCTGTACGTCCCCACTGGCATTTGGAACTCCTCTCAGCATACCACAATGCTGTCTTATAACGTCGGAATTGCGACTTGTGGTTTCGTGAGGATCGCACAGTATGCATTCCGATTGACCAACGGCGTATGGAACGTGTCGACTGGATACAATTTCAGACTCCTAGATGAAGAACGAAAAGGTGCTTATAGCAATTAAAAATCAATTTGGGATGAACGGCATGCTGAGGAAGAAGAATATCTAATTCTTTCGCGCATGCAGATAAAGGCATCACGAATAGGACCAGAGCGGTGGAATACACCGGATATGAAATATTTTAGGCCGTTCGGGATACCCTGAATAATGTCAACATTCCAGCATTCAAAGTAAATTTAAACATACACCATTAGTTTAACATCCGTCACTGGATGAAAGCGGTCACCCCAGGCTGGATTATGAACGACGTTCCTTCTGATTCCTGAGATACTGTCATGAATTCTTTATAGAATGTACATACGGAGCGACGATATTGACAATATTCACCTGGACGAATCCGTCGCGAACCTGGCGCATACCTTCCTCGCGAGCCACATCGGCACATATGGTCCCCAGAAACAGATACATGGTACGATGCGTGGCATTCGAGACAGGAAACCCGTGGCAATCGTTTCTGGAGAAAGAGGTGTTCAGTGTACATTTACTCGTTTATTGTTTTCATCCTGCTTGGTACGTAGGTTGACAATATAAGCTGCGTTCCAAGATGGGAGAGTGTCATATGATCGTCTTAGGCTCTAGTAGAAGACTTCGGGGGGCAGCAGATAAGAAAATGACAGATGAAGCTTGCATCAGTGAAATTAACAAGACAGATGGCATCCAGAGAGGCAGCCGCCGACTAGTCGACACCCCGGTCTCCTTTAAATTCCCCAGATGTCGAGTACTGTACGCCGCACATATTGATATTCAATTCCGATGTCGACGAGGATAGCGGCGCATCAGCTACTACGTCGACTGTGTCAGACATATCTAAAACACCTAAAAATATGAAAGAAGCTAGAGAAGCCACTTTAAGCCGTACGCGTGCGATCGAACCTAGCACTCGAGGGAAATCATCATTCAGCATGTGGACGCTTGGGAATGTGCTTTCTTGGCAATTTGCTGTACGATTTGAAGGGGGGAAAAATGGAGAGCAACGGCGTTATGCCAAGCGTTGTACTCTGCTCGATATTGTGCCAAGCTGATATGTCTGAAAGGACATCTGCAGAGTTTGTACACTGAAGAATCGGATATGGGGCAACAAGCAATCGGTGGAGGATCCTTGCGAGAAGCACGGATTCAGGTGTTGTATTTAAATGCGCAGCAGCTGCATGCCCAAAGACGAAATTTGCGGGGCAAGCGAAGCAAGCGCAGGTCTTCATTATCCATTGGATTTTCGGCGCATATATGCGATCATCCGATAGGAGCTCTGGAGGCAGGGAAGAGAATGATTGGCTTGCATCGCAATGCCGCTCTACACGTCTAAACCCAAGCGCTGAACGTTGTGAGAATACAGTATTCGAATACGTTATTCGAATACGTTCCCGCGTTCGCCAGATGCGGTTCTCGGTTGCGCTTCGAGTCTAAGGCTTCGGCGTCGTCCCGCTCGGATCGGGCGGGCGAAGGCTGCAGATATGGATGTCGTGGCCCATTTTGGACGGGGATGAGGGTCCTTCGAGGTGCGTGTTGAAGAAGCTGTCCAAGGGGGATTACCCGAGAAGGAAATGAACGACGCGAGGACAGAGTGTGAGGCATGGGTTGTGATGACGACCACCGCGTGTTGGTGCGCGTGTATTCGATCCTTGGAGGCGTGCAGTGCTGCACAACTACATTGGGGAATGTCTATATGCGCCAGCTAGGCGCTTATGCCGCAAATCACACCAGAAATAATGGAGAAATTCAGGACGCGATGCACCCGTCAATACGATCAACCCGGACTTTTTTTCTTTTTTTTCTTTTCGCCGACAGAGACGGTTTGTGGAGGTGAAAATCATTCAAGGATCCCGACTCGTTTTAAATGCGAGAATTCGACTGTCGCGGAACATTCGGAGCTGGGAACTCAGACGTCGGAGCAAAGATGCAACTCAATTAGGAAAAGAATTCCGGTGCTCGGCGCTACACTGATGATATTGGACCCCAAAATCTGTGAATATTCGAAATGACACGTAAAAATGGGGTGAACACATCGAGAGAAATTACAAGCCTCGTCCCCAGATTTCTAAAGGTTTCTCTCCGCGTAAACCGTGCACAGACACGAGAATCTGAGACCAACACAGTGCGTTTGCGAAGAGTATACCTATCTATGCAGACGGGAAAGCGTTGATCGATCGATCGATCACGATCAGGGGTTTGGTGTGCGAGCCTGAGTCACGGTGCGCGAATCGGCAAATCATGATCGTCGCGCACATGATAGCATTATTACCGCACAGGGATGAATGGTGGATATGTAAGGCTAGGTACTTTGGTATAGACCATGCATGAGAACTCCAAGGCAGATACCCTGAGTGTATGCGTGCAGAATTAATTCGCGATGCTGCATCATGCGTAGTGCGTAGAACGAACCATTCGAACAAAAACCTTAGCACTGTCATCCAAAGCTTGAGTTCATGATCAGCGACATCATGCGAGGGGCAAATCTGAAGAAAAGCCTCGACGCAGTAAACCCACACGCGTAAAGCCGGCGGCTCCCAAAGGCTTTTTAACCCGTGATCGAGATTCATCTCAGGCGAAATCATGGTTTTAAAATTCAAGGGTGTGCACGAGGTGGATTTGTCAGGGCTCCGGTGAACGTTATGCTGTAAAGCCAAGGAAAGCAGACGGAGGCGCTCGGAGGTGCCGGGGTTGTACAGTACGTCACGATACCGTGCATCCATAGACGGAATTGCAGTATTGGTTGGCGGCATTGACGATTAACCTTCGTCGTCGTATCTCAGGCTGATGTCACGGTCTTGGATGTATATACACACTACAGAGGAAACCGAACGGGAACAAAGGGATACCACTCCGTGCTATCCTGCGGATTTCCCTTCGAGGTTAAGCTGCTGCTCTTTTTGGATTGCATATATGCTGCAATGCAGTGCGGGATTATTTTTGGGATGGGGAAGGACTTCGTCGGACGTCAATCACTTCAAGAAGCAGCGAACCCTGAGCGTGTCTGTGTCAACTGGTCGTTTTCTCTTTGGCTAGCACATGTACTGCATATATTCGCGTGGCGTATGCGCCCCGTTGCGTTCCCTGTTCGCTATATTGCTTGTACGAGTGCGGCATGGTTTAAAAGGTATTAGATGTGCGGTGTGGCTAGTCCCATGACAACGCAGAAGGTCTTTCCTTGGGTGTCGCTTTCCCCTCGTGTCAATCAGCGTTCTGTTGAGGTGGCCGTTTGGAGTGCGGGCACATCTTTATTCTAACCCGTCATGTCGCTGTACGGTTACGAGTCAATGGAGAACTTGAATGAGCATAGAAGAAGATCACACACAAAGGCGCATAACGCGGACTCAGAGCCGTGACATCCCTCTGCCAAAGGAAAAGGATCTTTGGGAAAGAAGCCAAATCCTGCGCTCCTAACGTGGCAACGAAAGGAAAGGAATTGTTGGAATCTACCCATATCCATCGACTGTACTCATACGCCATAGTAGCATCGCTTCCCCTAGAATAGTTACGGAGATAGCGTTACTGGTTTAGGGTATTACGCGTCGATCCTCGCCCGGACGAAGAGGAAGAGAGTGTGGGTGTGATAGCGGGGATCGGGGTCGGGATGGAAGGGTGCGTTTGGATTGCTGGATAGGGTCTGGCGAGGTGAGATTGGAAGGTGAAGGTGTAGTGGACCAAGTGCGCCTCCGCGCTCAGCGTCTATGTCCGCTGTTGCTCATATCGTCGTTCGATTCCATGATGAGTGCCAGTGGGTGCAGCGATCTTTGGGGTTAGGTACGTTCGGTCGTAGACAACCAACTTCGCGATGGCGCTCTCCAGCCCGCTCTTTCGGGGATCCAGAAACGAGTCGGACGGTATCGATGCGGGCTGGGTGGGAGTGCGTCCCAAGGGTGGACAATGGATATCGGATTGTCGTCGTCGCCTAAATCGCGCACGCTTCTCGAAATGCCCTGCGTCGGGTTCGCAGGGGTTCTTGCGAAGCGATCCGCCTGCTTCCAGGATTCTGCGTTGCCACTCTGCCTCCATGCAAGATAACAATAAATAAATATAAAAGAAATCGGGGGAAGACTTGGAGGTGTGATTGATGAAGGATGGGTGGATGGGGCGGGATCGCGCCGCCGGGGAGCCATGATATGAGCGGTGGCGCCGAGCAATAGAGGCTGGAGTGTGGTGTGGCGGAGCAGCGAAACCACTTTGTGGCATGGATGGACAGAAAATGGGATAAGGGTCTGGACGCCCGCTCGCGTCGGGTCGGAATCAATCTGGCGATCTGACGATCGGAGGACCACGCGTAAACGGTAGATCTGCTTCCATCCAGGGTCCTACCGCAAACAACTCTCCACACGCCGCTGCGATTGGTTCTCGATTACCGAATGCGTTGGCAAATAAGTGCATTGCGTGCTGTCATGGTCGTGGTGGTGATGTGCATGCGTGCTGGGCGAGTGCAGATCCTCTCCTTCTTTCTTTGCAATGTGCGCGATGATGGTGGTGCAGATCGGTTGTGTGGGTGGTGGGACGGGAGAGAGGAAGGGGAGTACGTGTGAGGGAAGGGACCTCGGGTGTCCGCGGGGAAGCAGCCGCGGAGATTCTGTATGGTGAAGGGATCGCTGCCTCTCTTCTGTCCTCCGAGATATAAGCCATCATCCTATCCTCTACTCTGTACTCGTATCCTGTCCTATGTCTGCTATGCTGTCGCGTCACCACTCACTCTCCCCATCCATCACCGTCCCTCCCTCTGACGACTCTCATGACTCTCTCGAAAAACAACCAGAGCGAACCGATTCTCTCGACTTACTCCGTCTCCCCCCATACCCGTCATCAGAGGACGACCATGTCATCGTCGAGAAACCTCCGGTTCGTCCCTTTATTTATTCACTCTAATCTTAACCTAAATATTGTTTTGCATAGACACGTCCACAACCACCACCAGCACCCAACACGTTCCCAGACGGCGGTCTACGTGCTTGGGCAAACGTGTTCGGCTGCGCACTCGTGTCCCTCACAGCCATCGGTCAAGTAAACGCCTTCGGCGTATTCCAGACGTACTATGCGCAACACCAGCTAGCAGCATACAACGCTTCAGCCATTTCCTGGATCGGAGGCGTGCAAATTTTTCTCCTCTATCTCTCCGGACTCGTACTAGGCAGAGTATTTGACGCGTATGGCGCACGGGTGCGTTACACCATACCTCTGTAAATTTGCGAAAAAATCTGATGATGGACTGTGACAGGGATTATTGGTGTCAGGATGCGTACTATCGACGTTCAGCCTATCCATGCTCTCCTTCTCAACACAATACTACCAAATCTTCCTCTCACAAGGGGTTGGTCTAGGCCTCGGTATCGCTCTCCAGTACGTCTCCCTCACCTCTTCAAACATGCTCCAATCCACTCACCGCCCATCTATTTTCTTCCCTCCAAACGTAGATTCTACCCCATCCTAGTCGTCCCCTCCACATGGTTCAAGCTCCACCGCGCAGCCGCCATCGGGATAGTCATCGCCGGCTCCTCGCTAGGCGGCATCCTCTTCCCCCTCCTCCTCGCTCACCTCTTCACGGCCCGTGGGTTTGGGTTCGCACCCGCGGTGAGGGTCATGGCGCTCGTGGCGTTCGGGACGCAGTTTATCGCGATCTGTTTTATTAAGGAGAGGAAGGTCGAGGCGCCTCCACCCCCTTCTACTTCTCCAACTTCATCGTCTGTTCTCCCTCCTCCGGCGTCTGCATCCAATCTCGACGCACCACTACCACCTCTCCCCACCTCACCCGAGCAAACCCAAAAACGCACATGGAAATCCCTCCTCCCTTCAATCCCTCCTCCCTCCCTCTCACTCTCTAAAAAGCTAGACCTCCCCTTCGCACTCCACGCCCTCGGGGCATTCTTCACCGCTTTCGGTCTCTACACGCCAGTCTGGTACATCCAGCTCTTCTCGCTGAGCCAAGGCGCGTCGCCCGCGCTCAGTTTCTACACGATAGCGGCCATGAATGCTGCTGGCGTCGTTGGGAGGATTGGCGGTGGGTGGGGAGCTGATAAGGTTCGTTTGTTTCGCTTTCCTTTGAATCTGACTCTATGCTGATCTTTTTGTGGTTTATTACTGTAAGATTGGGAGGTTCAATGCCTTAATACCGATCGCGCTGATTCAGAGCATCTCATGCTTTGCGATATGGAGTACGTCACACGGGATGCCGCAGACAATAGTGTTCGCTATCATGTGCGTCCTCTCCTCCCTCCCTTCCTCCGTCAACCTATTACTCAACCAACTTACTGAAAATATATGCAGTTTCGGAGCAACATCAGCATCGTACTCCTCCATCGCCTCCTCATGCGTCGCACAACTCACGCGGGACGCACGCAAGATAGGCGCGCGCACGGGCATATTCATGGCGTGCATGGCTCCCGGGATACTAGCCGGCCCACCTGTCAGCGGGGCGATATTGAGCTGGGCTACGCGTCTCGCCTCTCACACATCCTCCTCCCCCTCCTCCACACTCACCGGCAACACGAACGCGACGACGAGCACGAACGCATTCATCGGCGTGCAAATATTCACAGGCACTGTCCTCCTCCTCGGCGCGCTGTGTGCGCTGCTGGCGCGGGCTGCGTGTGTAAGGGAGGACGCGCGGGAGAGGGAGCGGGAGAGAGAGAGGAGGGGCGAGGGGAGGATGGGGAGGGAGAGGTGCGACGGCGTTAGAGGGTGGTGTGTTTTGGTTTGTAAGGTGTAAAATGGCTTGGTTCGGATTTTGGAGGGGGTGAGGGGAGGGAGGAGCGCGGGCGCTGGAGATGGAATGGATGAGACGAACTATCACGAAATTTTGGGTACCGTGGTGGTGGTGACGATGGCGATGGTGATGATGCAGGCGACGATCAATGCTCTCCTCCGTTCATCTTTTTCTTTTCTTTCTTACGATCGTTCCCCCATTTTTGTGTTTGCTGTATTTTTATTCGCACTAGCATCTACTAGCATCTACTACTGGCACTGGCACTGGCACTGGCTACGATTTACGTTCTTATGTTCATGTTCGGACTGAGTTGATTGGTGCGGGAGAGGAGGGGAGAGGAGGCAGGCGGCGAAAATAGACATTTTGCGAGACCACGTTTTGACTGACGTTTTACGAGTACATCATATCGTTTGAATATCACGCCCCGCATTAAATCGTTGGACCCGGAACCGTTCTTCAGATTCTTCGTCCAGATGAGACAGACAAACAGACGACGGAGCATAGTAGAGATGGAATTGGTTTTGGCTAATGTCGCTTGTATTGTTAAATTTACGAATTACGATCGGATGCGTAGGACTGCTGTGTAGTTTTGCGCGGAAGATTGGAGCAGTGTAGTGTGTGTGCCTGAGAACGAATTATGAACGGATGGTATGATGTCTTTTCTGTTTTTTATTTATTTAATTTGCACCATGCTTAAGCTGACAGTCTTGCAGGCTTCCTCCGCGTCGGTTTGCGGACACCTCATTTCAGCGAATAGTTTTCCACGTAGAGGTGACCATGCGATATCATTGACAGTCAGTGCCTATTCAGTATAAAAATCAAAGTAAGCATTTTGTTTTTCTGTCCGAACAAGGAGATCGAGGTTCATGGCGAAATTCATGAGTATGGTAAAGCACGCATTCAGAATGGTGTCTCCATAATTACAAGCGGACTGCATTGTTACATACTGATAGGTTTTAAATGCCAATGGAGATTTAAGGGTGAAGGGCGGACATGGTTCAGTCCTGCGAAGGGTTGGAGCCAGTAGGTATCAGGTTGCGGAAAATGACTGAGATCTAGAGTTATTCCGCTTGGGTCGCCAGAGTTTTCAAAACCACGATAAGAAGAGAGAAAACGGCATAAGCAAGGATTCATGAGTTCGATTGTACGTTCACAGGCAGAACCTTGAGGTAACAAATGCAATACTGGGTGTAGTTCAGCAAGAATGCACCATTTCCTAAACAGTGCTATGAATGTTCGTTTGCAAACGGAGAGACAAATCTGGGCAGATCGAGCAGAATGGTACCCCGGAGGTACTGAGATTGTGTCTGCCAGTTCGAATTGTTCGGAAAATGGAGTCATTAGTTCTCCATCATGTCATCAAAATTGGATTCTGTTCATCAACGATAGTTCTAGTCCATTTGACGTATCACATTCATAAACCTTGAACCGAGGCAAATGGTATTGTTGGGAGTGTTCTTATTTTGGCTCTAAATGATGTTCTTGTCATCGTAGAAAAAGGAATCCGGAGAAAGTTGCTATGCCACGTAGCTGTGTAGGAACGGCACCGCCATGCTAGTTTCAGAGATGTCGCGAAGGGGAATGAGAGATCAGCCGAACAAATCACCCCTCGGACAAAGGGAGGGGCTTAGGCTTCCTCGGTCCGCGGCTGTCTGCGCTGAGATGCCAGAATGGGTCCGGGTTGGCTCTATATAAGCATCTGTCGGGTGCGTACAGGTTCATTACGCAGTTACTCCCGGAGAGTAGTACACCGAGGTCCAACTACTATTCGCCTAGTTCTCGTTCTAGTGGAGAACGGTGGCGTTCAGATGCCTTCGATTCGCCTCATACGGACACTTCATACCGAAGTCATTGCGGTATTACATCACCCACACGCTTGGGTCATAACGGAGAAGTGGAACAGAAATGGTGGCGTGAGGGTTTTTCTGCGTTCGGATTCCATACCCGTCGAGAAGGGCTCGGATGAGGGGAAAGGCGTGGCGTTAGAGATAGACGAAAACCATGAGGTAGCCGTTCCATGGCGACTGGCTATTTGGAGTGGATTCGGGTAGAGGATGCACGATCAAGCGAGGCTCCTTGTGCGCCCAAAAATACTCCAAAGTTATTGACTTCTTCTCCGCCAAGTAGAGCGCGTTCGGAGAAATCCATAATGTTGGATAGACGAACGATAAGCGAGACCAAGCAACCAATGAAATGTTGACGAGTCAGAACTCGCTGCCAGAGAGCCCAAAAAATCCGTTGATCGACGAGGAGAATTTGCTGTCATATACTTGGTACACAGGTTATCCTTAGCATAGCCTTTGTGCATGCAGCGGGAAGAGAGTTGTGTGCACGTGATGACAATACAGTCAGAACTTCTTGTTTGCCGCAGACCAACTTGCCAAACATCACCCGTATCCCGCATATCCAAGTCAAATGTCATGTTCCTACCTCGCGGAAGATAAATATGGTGTATCGAGCTTTCCAAGTCAAGGAACAGGATCGTCCTATATTTTGGAACTGCCGCCGACTGGGTCTTCCATGGGAACGAATGCCAAGGGGTTCGTGGTCGATGGTTCGTGGTCGATGTCGAACATATGTCTTCTATTTTCCACACCTCATTCAGGGAATATTACATTTGAGGCGAGGTCTTGAAGAGAAATCTGATCTTACAATGCAGCTGAATGACACTGTGGATTGTTGCAACCGTCATCGCGCCATCCCCCCCCCGAGGTGGTGTAACCGTCGATAGACGATGTGGACTGGTGGGTCCCACGGTGGGAAACGTTGATATCTGTAATATTCAATGCACCAATTCTGACTGTGTTACTGCCTGCAGTCTGCCTTGTTCTGCTTTGACGTGTATTGTGTTGGACTCGCACACGATCGATCGCGTACACCGGATTGCCGACTTGAGGCGCTCGCTAATGCTTCGTGGAAGTCGTCTTGTTCGACAAATTCGCCGAAAGAATGGCTTGGGGAGATGCTTTGCCTACCGCATTCAAAACGTGTGAGTCGCGAAGTTGATTCTCGGTTGTCAGTATTGGCTCTGTCCAAACTTCGTGGAAGCCTTCTCTTAGCCAAGTGTCTTGAGCAAACATAGCAGCGGTCCAAAAACTGTCCGTGTGGGTACACAACGGTCATCGAATTTTATCAAAAAAAATCGATATTTTTAACTTCCCACCTGCATGACGCCGTCAAAATCATGTCTTCGGGTATCACGATAACTCACAGGAAATTTTCGAATGTGTCGTCACGAATCGCAAGGAAACGTCGCCACTGATAGATGGTGTGATGACCCAATCCACATGTGTCACTGGCTGAAACGGACCTGGCAGCCAATTGATACCGAGTGATGTGGCCATTTCCACACATGATTGATTGCCTTCCCTCCGCCACAATGCTCAATTCAATACTAAAACTGTCCAACTCCAGCTCGGTATCCTCAATAGTCTTAGGCTTAGGATGATCTCAGTATCACCTGTTGTTCCCCTTAGCAGAATATCATGCGGTTTATCCTCATGTTTTAGGAGATGCTGCGTGTCCCGAGGTGACCTCGGATATTGGTCCTATATTCGAACGATGAGATCTAGCCGCTCAGGTATTCCAAATCTCGCATATTCGCCATCTGTGTGCTCACGACATGACTACCTCCCAGCTGGTTCTTAAGAACAGTCCTTCCCATGTATGCCCCCGTCCTTCTTGGTTCTTCACGAATCCCAACCACTACCATATGCCATGACCTCCAACGCCAATTCTGCGGAGTGTCCGCAGATGTCGTCACCACCACCGTCGTCGGACCAAACCGAACTGGGAGACGAGAAGGTTGTCACGGAATTGAACATTCCGTTACCTCATTGACGTTTTCTAAGGGTTCATGCACTACCTATCCCGATGGCGGATGGGCGGCTTGGTCGAATGTACTAGCCTGCACTTTGGTCTCATTCACCTCGATGGGCCAGGTCACCATGTTTGGCGTCTTTCAGACATACTACTCAGACAAGCTGCTTCCGCATATCGGGGCTTCCGCAATAAGCTGGATAGGCAGTGTGCAAATACTATTGATCTACATTAGTGGTATTGTCCTCGGCCGCTTTTTTGATCGACACGGCGCAAAAGTGAGCCATACCTTCATTCCGCTTTCAGAAACTGATAACACACCAGTGGCTCCTCATTTCTGGCTGCCTGCTATCAACTTTCAGCCTGATGATGTTGTCAATATCGAAACAATATTATCAAGTCTTCTTGTCTCAGGGAGTTGGTCTTGGTCTTGGCATTGCGCTACAGTACGTCGGCGCGTTCTCAGCTTCAGAATACAACTGAGCGGTGGTTTCCTAAAAGGTTTTACCCTCTGGTATGCATTCTTTTACAATATGTGGCCAATACTAAATGTGATGGCTACAGCTTGTTGTCCCCTCTCATTGGTTTCACCGTTGGCGGGCACTTGCAGTTGGGATTGTAAGCCCCCGCCACACTCCAAATACTGCACCCACTCATGTTCCACGAGGTCGTTGCAGGTTCATCCTTTGGCGGCGTAATATTCCCTATCGCATTCTCTCGACTTTTTGATGATATCGGCTTCCATTGGTCTGTCCGAGTTATGGGTTTCATAGTATTCATCACGCAGGGTTTATGCATTCCATTTATCAAAGAACGCCTGCCATCAGAAGTCGGTTCGCCGCTTATTGACCTGACAGCGTTCAAGGAGGTTCCCTTTCTTCTGCATGCTATAGGCGCCTTCCTTGTTGCGTTCGGTGAGTTTATGGACGTACGTGAATATGGCCAATTAATTTTCGTGTTGCTCTTACTCAGCGCTATACGTTCCCATCTGGTATATTCAGCTGTTCGCACTGCGCCTCCATGTCAGCTTCAATCTTTCATTCTACATTATTGCCATAACAAACGCTTCTGGAATTGTTGGGCGAGTTGGCAGTGGACTTCTGGCGGACAAAGTTCGTTCTCCCTGATTCTCAGTTATACACTAATTCAACCCTTTACCTTTTCACAGTTTGGTCGATTCAATGCACTAGTACCCATTGCGTTTGCGCAATCTATATCATGCTTTGCTATGTGGACAACTGCGGAGAGAACACGCGAGATAATAGTATTCGCCATTGTGTGAGTGTTGATGTTTTGCTGCATCTACTCTGCTAATCGGCTTCTAATTGTCTTGTAGGTATGGATTCACTTCCGCGGCTTACTCGTCACTAGCATCCTCCTGTGTTGCACAAATCACTCCTATTCCATCCCAGATTGGTGCACGGACGGGCATGTTCATGGCGAGCATGGCACCAGGAATCCTAGCTGGCCCCCCCATCGCAGGTGCCATTCTGGCGGCAGACCACGGAAGCTTCCTCGGCATGCAACTCTTCTGTGGGGCATTGCTTCTCGCAGGTGCAGGATTCGGTTTGGCTGCCCGAGCAGCATGCCTTCGCATCCGAATGGCCCAGTGCGAAACGAGCCGGACGGTGTGAATACATGAAACCTAATGCGGTGTGATGCATCCACCTGCCACCTGCTTTGGGAGACCGCCAAGTCTGCGGTACCGTTTCGTGCCGGTGTTCAAGAAACATCGGTTACAGCCGCGAGGAACACCGCGCGTTTACGCGGACATGGTTCTAGGCGCCTATAGGCGGTGAATATTATAATAGGATGAGTCATGGTATGAACCGTTGCTGTCCACGGTCTCTTCTCTGTCTTTACCGTTCATGGATAAAACTGTCAGACGACCAGCGCGGAAGGAATCGTCATGTCTCCCAAAACTTCTTCACTTCATTTTTATTTGTCAATTAAACACCTACAAGTAAAACTGACAAGCAATTATGGTTTCCACCGCTCATCTGGCAGAGAATTCATCAATGTTAGCAGATAAAAACATGGTGTCCGCGATGAACATCAAAACATGCTCAGAAATCTGATAGAACGCGTAGGAACGCCGCCCTGCTGCATTGCGGTGCAGGCCAGCGTTTCATAACCTGGCCAAAGTAGAAGCCTTCGAACCAATCAGATTGTTTGAGGGTCC
Source organism: Rickenella mellea (assembly GCA_004355085.1). Classification (NCBI taxonomy): domain Eukaryota; kingdom Fungi; phylum Basidiomycota; class Agaricomycetes; order Hymenochaetales; family Rickenellaceae; genus Rickenella; species Rickenella mellea. Next base: position 137,703 of record ML170160.1, read on the forward strand.
CTTCTGCTTGTAATGCATGGTCCCGCATGAATCGCTATGTTATCGGGTCGTACTAGACTCGTTCGGACATAGCGTGCCTGTAACATCAGAACGCACAAAGATTTGAAAAATTCATGACCGTCAGAGTAACCATTAGACGGTTGGTCCGTGGGTGCCTCCAGAATTTGTCGACGGTTTTTGCATCGTATCAGTGTTCGGGTGGTATTAAGGAACCCTAGAACGCACACCAAGGTTGATTGAGCTTGTCTTTTGAAGTAATACGGCGGTTCGGCCGTCGCACTGCCCTACTGCGCTCGCACCTCAACATGTTACAACTGTTATCCTCTTCTCGGTGCAGGTGTTTGCCACTTCGTGACGGGGAAAACATCTTCTACACGGAGATCATGAGTGCAAGCAGTTCAACATTAGTCTTATCACCGAGGCAAAGATAAATATGGGAAGTTTCTGATTTTCAATACTTTCGGTGATCATGAAGTTCGGAAGTGGCTCGACACATGAGCGCCATCTTGAACAGAAAGATAGTCGTCGGTTATTTCCTCGTCCTTGTTTTGTGAGGGAGATGTTGTGCATGAGTCATTTGATATTCATGTCCGAAGATTGCCAGCGGCATACAACGAACACAATCTTCATGTTCAAGGGCCAGAAGTGAAACCCAACGTCGACACGAATTGTTAGCACCTCGGAGCTTCCAGCAGCTGAGATATTCTGATAGGGTAAAATCTGCATAGCCAACAGTGGCGGTCGAGCCTTGTGATGTAAAGATGAAGGGACTCTGTATGTGTGGTGCAGGGTTGATCGATCAGAAATAGACATGTAGCCGAGCTCATGACAAATGTGTTTTCGCTGGACATCCGCCCCTCGGATGTAAATACAACCCGTGGAGCTACAGTGACATGGCCCACAATCTTTTTTGGATTTCGGAACCGGTTGTTCGGCCAAACCCAACAGTCTGGATGCAGGGATATCATCGATGACAAACGGATAAAAAGCATAGCGGGTGGCCAAGGATGAATTGATTAATCGATCAGGTAAAAGTCTGGACCTGAAATAAAGGACCATGGAAAAAAAATCAGCTGAATGGCTTATCATAGCCCCGAAAGATACATTGTACGTACTTTTGGTGGGGAGAAAATGGTCCGAGAGATTGAATCATGTTAAAGGTTTCAAAGAATAGACATAGAGATGAATTCGGCAAATGTCCATTTCACCCGGTTGTGTGGGCTATGCACGATCGAACGGTGAGCGCAAGTGGACCAGTATCGCCGAGTTTGCTTCGGAACGAGGGAAGGCGGCTTTTGTATTCAAAGGTCGATCATCTTTCTTGAGGAAAGCTTTATGAGAAGAGAGAATTAGATCCACTATATAGTTGTGGCAAAGCAGCATAGCGATTATGATCACTGTGGCGGGAGTCAGAGTGTTTGTTTGTTTCAGATGCCGTTGACACACATCGCGTCTTTTCGCAATTTGCCGACAAAAAGTTTGTCCAAATTCACCTGGCAACGCAGTGACGCTGGCGCTCAAGAACCTATGGCCCCGCGGCGTCGACTCCAGGTCTGTTCTGAAAGGATTACACCCACATGATAGCCTGTTCGCAGGATGGGCTAATCACCGTCACTCAGCGACTGCGAAAAAAATCCGACACTTCATAACCTCGTCCTCTTGTTCACAAGCACGCTCTCACAAATTGATTAATGGCACCATACGTGAATATTCAGATATTCCGTCGCACGGCACCACTTCAGGGACAGTCGATGCCCGAACTTCATTCGGAACTCAAGCACCCTCCAAGCCGGGGAAGTTGAACGCTGCAGAAAAGGAGTGGTTATATGAAGGAGATATTCAAGCCGTTTCCACATCGCTCAGTCGTCCTGGGCATCTGACACCGCGGTTTGACTGGCGATCTAGAGCAACGTCCCGTCCACGACCGCAGGAGATGGTTGGTGACTTCGAGAAAACGCGAAGAAGTATTCGGAGGTCGAAACCTGAAAGCGTCGGTCTTCATAGTGGGGAGTCTTACTTTGCTGAGTTGCAGCAGTATAAGCATCGGTAAGTGGCATTATCGACTTTTAACTCGTGCTCATTGCTCATTACGAAATTTTGGCGAAGATTTCTTCCTCTAATTGAGGCTGAACAAGCTACGGAGGCAGAAGTGATAAAACGCCGTCTCAACGAAATGTCCCTCTTGAAGTTACAAGAAGAAGGGTACTGTCTTACTGGACTCTCGTCCTTTTGGTTGAAAGAGACGAGATTTGGTCGACCGGTGGCTGCATTCACTTTGGGACCAGGATTAGCGCTTCCGAACCATTTATTCCAGTACGTATAAATTATCATATACGGCTTATTTATTCCCTCACTGACTGCAATCCAAGAAATGGTACTCAAATATTACTCTCTCGGGTTGATCCTCGAGTCGATGCACCTAAAGAGGGGTCCGTAGTTTCTCACAACTCCACGCATCTGAATATTTGCTTTGAAGAGGACTTCGATGTTAGCGAAGGCCTATGGAGGTGAGTGTTGTGTGGTTATGCAACGTTGCGTCGTTCAGTTCACCCATATCACTCATAGGATGGATCTTGGCTTCTCAAATATTGCGTATGAACGTATGCGCAAGGCTATCGACTTGCTCAATCTTGATCCGACCATCCATGAACAAGACCCTCGTAACTCTGCATTCCACGAAGTGATTTTTCAAGGGACAACCTTGCGCGATGTTCTGCTGAGAACGTTTTCACCATCTGCTTCAGCGAGTCATGAGCACACGTACTTACAGGATCCAGCTGATACTTCCTACGTGTCGCATGAGACGTTAGACCATCCAAGCCTGCTGTCCGGTGACCAGGGAGGAGCGTTCAAGGACGACATGAGGATTCAGAGTTGGGCGACAAGATACAAGCACCATAATCCTGTCAAAGTTCCTGGAGATCCAGAGCTCAACGCCTTGAACCCCACTCAAATTCGAGCTGCGGCGTTGATGATCGGAGAACGTATCAGTCTAATCCAAGGCGTAAGTAACCACAAATTTTATGCAGTTCCTGGCTCAAGCGACTTTATATCAGCCTCCTGGGACTGGCAAGACGCGAACCATCATCGAGACTGTCAAGTTACTGAAGGTAATTACGTTGTATTCCCGCGAAAGATTGGAGCTTACTTAGCATTCTCAGCGACATTTCGAAATAGCTCACCCGATCCTGGTTTGTACCTATACGAACGTCGCAGTCGATAATTTAGTGGAAGGTTTCGCTACCGCAGATCTCAGACCACTCCGTATTGGATCAGATGGGAAAATCCGCGCCAGCCTCGAAAGTCACAGTTTGGAGAAGAAATTCGATTTGCATCCATCCAAACCAGAATATGACAGAATCACGAACACTCTCCACGAGATTGGCGACGGGGGGCGAGATATTCAAATGAGGATGACCGAGACAAAGGGAGACCGGAGCTTCCCCACGCCAGCATTGGAGGATCGTCTGAGTGAGTTGAACGAACTTTCAAGAGTCCTTTTCGCCTGACGTGAGATTACCCAGAAATGATGGCCAAACATTTGAATCAACTGATCACTCGCCAAGCAGTCCTCAAGTCAAGATTATTCGTACTGCAACAAAACATGACCCGTGACATCGTTATGAGTGCAGATGTGGTGCGCAACTGCATTGAAAATATGTTCTTCCTACTCTGATCTTTACGTTTTGCCAGATCTGCACAACGTGTATTACTTCCGCGAACTTTTCTCTTAACGTTGTCGACTTCCCCGTCGTTCTCTTGGATGAGGCGTCCATGTCGACGGAGCCCGCCTCGCTGATTCCTCTGATGAAGGGGGTATGCCGTTTCTTACTTCCTTTGAAGGCTAGTCTGATATTGGTACAGTGCCGGCATCTTGCACTTATCGGTGATCACAAGCAATTACCGCCAGTTATCACCAGCCCAGAAGCACAAGCAGGGGGACTTTCCATTAGCCTTTTCGAGCGACTTGCTGAAGAGCGCGGTGAGCATCCATCATTTTCGTCGTTTAGTACAATCGGGCTGAACCAATAACAAGTCGTGCCGTCTATCATGCTCGATACCCAATACCGCATGCATCCTGGGATATCCAGGTTCCCGTCGACTGAATTTTATCGAAATTCATTGAAAGACGGGACCGTTGACACCACTGGTCATATTCTGTCGAATCTGATGCCACCGATCTCTTCCCACTTGGAGATGGATCCAACGACTGGCAATCGGCCTTCTGTCATTTTCCTAGATCACCAAGGCCCGGAAGGGATGAAGAACCGGAGTAGAGTGAACTGGACCGAGGGCTACATCATCGCCAGCGTGGTTGAAGACCTTCTATTGAACAATCAGGTATTTTCATTTCCGCCCGCTATTGAGTACCGGTCCTTCTCAACACATTTCGCCGTACAGGAACTGCGTGGAGAACACATTGGCATTATCGCACCATATGTCTCTCAAATCTCCCTTCTTTCTCGTCTTCTCACCAAGGACCCGAAATTCCGCGAACAATATATCAATACTCTAGGCTTTGATCGTGCAATGGAGATGGCAAACATCGAAGTCAAGACCGTCGACGGCTTCGAGGGCCGCGAGAAAGACATCATCATCTTCTCTACCGTGCGCAATAATCCCGCTGGGCACATCGGCTTTCTGGCTGACCGCAGGCGGCTGAATGTCGGCCTCACTAGAGCAAAACGCGCTTTGTTCGTTGTTGGGAATATGAGCACGCTCAAGGCTGGGAAGTTTGGTCATCGGAAAGCTGATGATAGCGCTGGCCAGCTCTTGAGAGTCGACAAGGGTGCTGAGGCGTGGCGTCGCTATGTGAAATATCTCAGTGATGAGAACTTGGTGCTCCAGATCAGTACGGGCGCTCGCCGGACATCTCAAGCGACATCTCCGGACCAATTGGTGTACTACTGATGGTTTCCATATATTTATTCCTAACTATTGTTCACGTTACAGAGAACGTCTACGATCCGACAACGTGCACGTCCTACTCATTCATTCCAATAGTCTTGGTGCTTCCATACGTTGCGCTACTGTTTTCAATGCTACTCACCGCTCATGAATCTACATTTGTCGTGTCTGAAATGTTTTCGATTATGCGCGACGGGAATGATGAGACGAAGATCGCCTGAACATTCGACCATCTCGCATCCCAACATCGATAAAATGCAGCCTGCATATTTGAACCTAGCGACGAAGCTCGGCTATCGAGTTATCAATGCTGCGATCCTGCGACCTGTAGGGACGTCGTAGACTCACATGAATGCCGCAGGAAATTGCAAAACGCCGGACATACATTTAGTCTGGCGGCGCATGGCAATAATTTTTCCTGTCCGACAAGCCTAACGGTCGGCTGGTTGACAGTGACGGAAATCCAAACGCCACAGCGACCAAGTCTTCTACCTGACTTTCAACGCATACCTGAGATGCAGTAATTTCGCGTCCTTTGACAAAACGATGCTTGGAGTCCACTGGGGGTAGGGTGAGTCGTTGGGGAAATACCCTCCGAGGGCAAGCTGTCAGACAACCGAGTCAAAGAAATGCGACGCTTCTGCTCTTCCTAAAATTGCGATCCTAGGAAGCTGCTAGATCCAAGATCAGTCGAAGTCGAAGTCGTGTTAAGGCCGTCGGGTTCCAAATACAGGATATATTTGTACAAACGTGTGCAGTAGGGGATCATGGGGCATGCATTGGTCCACTTTAGATGCATTTCCTGCCAAAAAATATATTCATGCCTGCAGGCGGGCAGAGAGCTTCTCGGCATACGACAGTATGAAACCATAGCAACAATGCGTACGTCGTGGATCACAAACGCGCGCCGGATAATTCGGGCTTGCAAATGCCTTTGACGCGTTGTGAAAGCCTGAGAGTTAGGCACGACCGAAAAGACCCCCGAGTTTCAGACTACGATGTCGTTCTGCAACCGACGTCGCGCTCGGAAGTAAAACGCAATACTGGGATGTGGAAACTGCTGCCGCAAGGAAATGTCCGCGCATGTGCACATGCGCATATCACCAGATATCACCGCGGTGTATGTTCTGGAGTAGTTCCTTGAACCATATTTTTCGATCGAAGACGGAGTGAAAGCCACCAAAAAAGCGGAGCGCGTGATCGTCCAATGAACTGAGCCCCGCCTTCCAAAGATCTAACGAGGCATCGATTAGCCCCATGGCCGGGCGGGTCATGGCAATCGATATCGTAAATGAAGAGAAAATGTACGTGAATTTTTGCTGTGGCTGAATGGGTGGCAAATTCCCCGTCGAGCACGTGGACAATTGTGGCTCGGTCGAATTAGCGTTTAGTGCCGTTTACTTCCGCTTCATTTTTCGTTGCGTTGTTTGAGGGCGAAATTTCCGCAATTCCCATCCCTGCAAGGGCGCTACCGCCTCTTAGACCACACCCGCAGAATGTTCCTGTCTAAAGCCAATCTCCCAACAGACGGTGGATCTCGTTACAGCAGCGCCTTCGCCATTTTGGGATTTTGTTTGGACGCTCCATCACCGTTCATGGCCTGCGAATCCCCTTTCGTGGACCTATCAACTCCAACTGACAGCCGGTTTCGTCGTTCTCAATAGTGTTCGGAGTCACACCCTGATGGGGGTATACTTGTGATGTGAAGGCCGAAACCGAGTTTGCGTCGCCTAAATATGATGTGGTCCGCCACGGAACTGCTGTGATCCTGCATCCCCGCATAGCGACCGTACTCCTCCCAGACCTTGCGCTCAGTGCCTATTCGAAGCTCCCTTACTCCCACCGAAGTTGATCTGCGCAGGGAGCAGTGACATTACTCGCTCCATTCGTCACCTTCTACCAAATTCGCTGCCAATTGCTTTATAGGCTGAACAACGACGACGATCATTGCAGCGAGGCGACCTTTACTCCGGACGTGTTCTTTCATCTCGAAGACGCAGTGCTTTGTTCTATCTCCATTTATGACCCTTCGTTCGTCAGTAACTGATCCGGAGTGACGCGGCTATCAATTACGGACGCCTTCGTAGAGCTTATAAGAGCAGGTTATTACTCTCAGGGTGCAAAATTCAGGTAAGTAGTTAGACTTTTCAATCGATCAACTTTCTCAAGTCTTCTACTTCTGCCCTTCTTAATGTCTTTTTCATGATCCTCCTGCAGCTAGGTTGTGCGCTGCCACTGGACAACGACGAACGACGAGCATAAGGTCGAAGGAAGGCACAAAGAAAATACAGCAAATTACTTCCTCTCTTGGAATACACCTAACAATGCCCAGGGGTCAAAACCGACGAGGAGTTTGTGCGAGTCCACATCCACTTCGCCCCGGACCACCACCCTCTTTACCAACGCCTTCTGCCTCTCCTTCTAAAATCATATCCTTGCCGCAAATGTCGACCTCAAACACTCGTTTCTTACACCCCAACGCCGTCGATTCTTTGGAACATGTCATGAATCGCGTGCAAAATCTGTCCTTTTCTTCCGCTCCCTTCGGTCCGACGCCGCCTCACACTCCTTCGCCCTTCAATACCATTCGTTACCTCCCTCAATCAGAAATCTACTCAACTTCGTCTAACACGACTTCTACACATCCCATCGACTTCAGTTCCGAAATCGACATGGCACCTGGATACCCGCGGACCGGTTCTAATGTCACATCTGGCCGTGGCTCGTTCGAACAGTTCAGACAGACAAAGAGTCGCGTTGTTCGCGTGAGTCCTTCTCTCCTGCGTTCCTTCCTCTTCCGCATTCACTCCTTCGATGTTTTCCCTCTTATTTTTTCATTGTTGTTGTTCACGTGCTTACAAACTCTTCTTTCCATTCACATGAAATCTTATCTCGAATAATCCTGGTCTCGTAACTTGTTCATCGATATCCAATCCGCAACCGCCTCAATTTCCGCATTTTGCCTGGACTTCGATCCCTTGATTTGCCGGCATCCTCACTCAACATCGCCCCACCGAATATGGAAATCGTGCCTTGGTGAACCCACTCAATACCGCTTGGAACGTCTCTGGCATTGGGTTTGTTAACTCCGACGACTTACGTTGTTTGGGAATCGTTTCCTCTTCATGCCACGTTATCTGTACAGGTTTTCAACCTACCGTCGTCCAGCAGTGCGACTGCGCATGCGTTGACTCGCATCTTCTTCTTTCCTGTCGGTCAAGCTCAACAGTCGAATTTCAACTCACTTCCATCACCCGTTCGCATGTGGACTTTGCGCGAAGATTGTGGCGGACGTGCAACCGGTGAAGAAGACAGTCTCTGGGCGGTGTTCCGCACGCACGAAGAGGTACGTGCTGTATTATCGAGTACCGTTTTGGGGTTGAGCATTACCGTTTAATCGTCGCCACTGTCATTTAACCATCCCGCGTCTCATATTTTAATCAGAATTGATCCAAGTCATTCTTTCAACTCATACTATTCCGAGGAACCGAGTCGTTTGTGTTTCAATACGAGGACTGTGTGCGGTGGCTCATACATCTGTCGTTTTACCTTTGGATTGTGTCTTACTCTGACCCTTTCATTCTCTGGGGGTGGAGTTTTTGCCGTTCAATGTAGGAATTCCAATCGGTTGTAGACCGGTTTGGTTTTTCCCGTTAACCCCCGCGCCGCAGTTCCAACCGGTTCTTGGCCGGCAATAGCGCGATATGATCTCATTTTCCAGATAGGCGAATCCTTGACGCGGTTTCATTCCATATAACCAACCCTTGCCTATATTTTCTATCGACGCTTACTGATTCTAATCTCCCACAGGCATGTTCCGCACTCTCACTGTCTGGCGCGCCTCTGTCTGTCGCTACTGCCCTTGAAGTTGAGCTGGAACCGTTTTCTAAGCTGCGGAAATACGAGTTGCGCAACGTAAGTGTCTCCATATCGTGTTCTTCTCTCGGGATTACCTTGGCGACTCGTGTGTTACATATATCGTCGGAGTCATTTTCCGGAAGCCGCTATCTGCAAATATGAGCCGCTCAAGGAATGACTGCACAGCATTATCTTCTTTCTTTTCTGTGGCTTCGTTCCCACGGCCGTTGCATCCTAATCTCATGAACTTCTTTCTTTCCTGCTTAAACGCGTCCCACTAACATGCGCTCACGATCACCCTCTTCCTTCCACCATGAAGCCACAGCCAGCGTCGTGTTTAACTGATTCATACCGCGGCACGCTCCTCCCACCGTCGCCCACGTCGCCCTACACGCCATCCCCTCAACTCCCATCTGCCACGCCGGCCATGAGTCAGGTATCCCCGGTCTCTTTCGACTTCGGCAACGCGAATAATAGCGCTCAAGCGGGTTACTCGCTATCAAGCAACCCACCGAACCCCAAGTCGTACTTTAGGCTGGGTGATTGGATGTGAGTCGCGTCTCAGATCCCCCGCTCTGCATCGTCTGCATTCCTGTGGCTTCGTCGCGTGTTGTGATTACCCAGCGCAATGTCGTGACCCTGATTCGATCACTCTGGGCGATGTTTGGCGATCGCGCATGTGCAAACCACGTGCTATTTTCGGCTCCGGACCCTGACCGGTGGCCATTTTGGGTGATCGAGGGCTTTCATTGAACCGAAACGCTCGGACACAGTAATTTTGCGTTCGCGATCAACTTCGGCTATTTCTATGTTTGTTTCAGTTGAATGCAAATGCTTACTTGTATCCTGTGATTTTGCAGATGTACGTCAGCTAACTGCGCCGCTCATAACTTCGGGTGAGTTCTCATATTTTGCCGACATTTCGTTGAACCCCTTCCACCCCTGTTTTTTTTCTTCACGTCCCTTGCTGTCGTGACGAGACGCTGATTTCAACTCCCACAAGGCGCAACGTCGCCTGCATTGGTTGCGGATCTCCGCGTGCAATGAACGGACCACCTTCTCCCTCAAGTACCACGTCGTCGTACTCCTCCGGTTTCGCCAATCGTCTTGCTTCCCCTCGTTTTGCTGCTGCAAACGCTGGATATCAACAACCTCCTAGCCCTTCGACACCGATGCTGGATCCCAGTCCTTCTTCTGTGCATCCGAGCTTGAGGATGCCCATAACTATTAACGCAGGACTTCCGTCTGTGATGCGTTTCGCTCAGATTCAACATCCAATCAAGCCACCTCAGCCTTCACACCCAATATTAACCCCTTCTGGACGAGCATTTGCTGCAGGTGGAAAGGTTCAAAATGTGTCGAGCGACCCGCTCTCGCCATGCGTCATGTATTGGCCAGACAACGAGCCGTTCCCTGAACAAGGCCAGATCAGACCCGGCACTGTCGCAGTAACTCACGTACGTCGTACCACATGCATGTCTGACTGATTACTTACTAATCACTCTGCCTTGCACAGCAGCCGCCCATACTGAATACAGGCAACCGTGGCCCTATCGAACATCAACCCGGCGATTGGGTATGTCAGAAGTGTGAATATCTGAACTGGCGAAGGAGGAAGGTCTGTCAGACCTGTTATCCTTGTAAGATCATATTTCGACATACATCTTCTGGAATCTCATGATTTATAATCTTTCGCAGACGCCGAAGGAAACGGTGATTCCGTGTCGGCGGCCGTGCAGACGGAGCGGATCCAACTCCTTTGCTCTGTGTTCGCGCAGGCACAGTTACAGGCTCCGTTGTCTCCCCAGGCTTTCCAGACGCGATCACCTGGTGCTGCATTTTCTAACTTACCGGTTTCCCACCCCGTATCGGTCAACCCCATCCCTCTTGCACGACGACCTCCCACGGTTCTGTCCTCTCAATCCGATCTAGATATTCACTCCCAATGGGCCACCCGACCACGAGGAAATCTAGCTCAGTCGATTTCTGTGGAAAATAACATTGTGTATCAGACTCCCATCAGTGCTCCAAGCCCCGGGGCCAACGCGAGTACAAACCCTCCTTCCGGTCCTCTCTTACCCTCATTCCTAAAGAATGCTATCGACGCTCGACCTCGCACGCCGTCGTCACTCTCCCTTTCTTCCAATTCATCGGCTGAATTGTCTTACGACGATTACGACGACGATCTTCCGTCCCCAGCCAGCGGCGGTCCTCCTCAAACAATGTTCTATGCCCAACAGCGACGAGGCTCAGGCTGCGCGTCCAACTCATCTGGCTCCGCATCATCCCTGACCCTAGTCGGCGGAAATATCTGGGCCATGGATCATGGCGAGAACAAAACATGGGTTCCGGTCGCCCTTCCAAGTCCGGACGCACTTGTCGCTTCGAGGAGTCGCACATCGAGTCGCGAAGTTCTCAGACCGGCTGGGTTTGATTCTACTCGCTAGGTTCGTTACCACGCAGGCGGAACTGCAATCACTCTCACTAATTGTGACTTTGACCTTAGACGCGCAAACCTGTACAACTACTATTTATTCCTTGGGCCACCGAATTGTTTCACACTTGCGCGCGCATCTGGTTACGCTACTGATATATTAATGAGGACGGGAAGGACGATCTTGGACGTCTGATTGCTCATCGATATGTATTCTTGGAATTTGGAATGTCTGCTTGGAAATGGCCGAATTATCGGGTCACTTTCCGTTGTTTTGAAGAAAGGTATATGACTAGCGTAGCATACTGTCTGTCGTCAAATATAAATAATATCTTGGACGACTCTTTCATTTCGCTATGCCCAGAGCCGGCGTACGTAATCGACATACTTTGTGACAACAAGTTCAACTTCACCAGATGTCACCTTTCGCCGGATTGGCATTACCTCTTGTGCGCCATCGCCGGAGGACTGATCGATCGCAGAATTCCTAGCAACGCCACGGGGACGGAGCTCCAGACCGAGTCGTAAGGGATGAACTCAGCTTTGATTACTCCGAATAGGTCCACGGGCTCGTAACCCCGGTTGCGCAAAGCCTCATGGCTGATATCCCTGCATTGATTTGGAGGACTATGATGTTGCTGATATCCCTTTTCTTGAAATCTTCACAGCATCTCCGTTCGTCCCTGCCTATTTTTTCTCAACTGGTGTATTTGGCCGGATCGATCCCACGGGATGGCGCTTGTATCTATACTTCACATTGAACGCTTCAGCTAAACCACAAGCAACTGGTTCTGATCTCAGTGATCTGTGCCTTCTCATTGGCGCATTTTATGAAATGACGGATTAATCTCAGGCTCGTAGTAATCCGTCTCGCCTCAGAAACAATATGATGGTCCATGCACCCGATTCCAAGCACAGAATGTTTCCGCCTTCGAACAAGAACTCGGAAAAATTCAACGCAACACCAGCTCGACTTAGATTTCATGGAGTACTGTACTGGTTTACTGCAGGTCTCTTGTTGCTCTTTGTTCCCTCCGTGTATCGATCAAGCCCCTCAAACGAACGCCGTTCGACGAGATCGGAAATTGGCGCATCACTAATACTGGGACCCACTTTATTTTGAGCACGTTCACCGTTAACTTGAATATTTTTGGGAGTTGCGGTATTACCCAGAAGCGTCCTGTTTCGCAACCTCCAAAAGTATTCTGCTTCAGAAAAATGTCATTTATCACAATTGGACTCTGAGGTGACTGCCCCTGCACGACATGCGCGTTACGATAAACCCTCAGGTGACAAGATATGTTACAAGGTGCGTTGTCTTGCCCTAGTTAGGTACCATGCGATATCCCTCAATTGATCAATGTGTCGAACGACGATTGCTTATCATGCTGCTAAAGGCGGATGCACGATCGACCACGCGCAGGTGCACTGATGATGTCCAAGGATGAATATATGTCCCCACGCCGCACCAGGGAGTATCGAGGATTTGCTATGCACTATTGACCATTGTGCTTTGGTTTCTTTTCCAGGAAATCAACCTTATATGCACGGTCAAATCAACCGAGACGTGGAGGTTCTTCAAAGCATGGCCCCACAAAACAATACATGGCTCGAGAACAACTTACACATTGTCCATCTTTATGGGCATTCCGCTTTTCCATTATTTCGGAATGCGTTACGACATGGTCACGAGCTGCACTTTGCGGTACCTCCCTGGAAATAACTGCATTCATCGGGTCCAGAGTTTCCCGCCTTCTCGAAGCCCACGACGACCAGGCAACCAATAAATAGACCACGTCCCCAATATGTTTGACTGCAAGCAGATGGTACATAATCTTTACTGGTCTCGAACTTCCATTCCAAACACGGGCCGGACTATTGCCACGAACCGTCGTGGGTGAAGCACTGACGCTACGGTCATATGTGTCTTCATGGACCTGACAAACCAAGACGTGTGGACCTCGTCAAACCCAGTACCAATCAATCAATTACGGCACGAGTTTAGAATACTATGCACTTGCAAGGAGAAAAAATAAATCTCGAATTTACCGGAAGTAAGAGAAGATACTTCAAATAAGCATGATTCAGTTGATGTGACATCTCATGTACCCTCTGCCACAAAATTCAAGTGATTCTGGCGCCGGTACAATTTCCTTTCCACACTCTTTCCACCCGCGATTCAGCAAGATGGCCGTTCTGGACTTCCCATCGGGTCTTCTGGACGGATCTGAGGAACGCACGCAGGGTTGCGGTTCTAAAATTTCTCCGACTCGGCGGCGAATTGAGATCCATACGGAGGTGCATATGGTCGAATGCAATGTTTGAATTTAAAGACCGGCACCGGCCAATCATCATCCGTACTAACTGTAGCCTATGCAATTCCTTCCCGCATTTTATACGTACCCGATGGTACGATATCGATAGTCCACTAAGTCCAGCGTAGTAACCTCCAAACCCCGACTTCATAAATTCGCTCTCCATTGCCTCTCCAGCTCTCGTGCACCTAGTTGAAACCCATTTAATTCATGCTCCTCTGATAGGCTACCGTCACACTTGCATATCGTCAGTGGAGGCATTGAAGCCTCGAGATCCGCATGCAGCAAGCTGCTATTTGGTCCGGAAGCTATTGACAAACACGGTCAGAGTTACCGGAACAGATGACGTCAGCATATCCTGACTCAGGGTTACCATAACACTACAATATTGTAAACTCTCCAACCGATTCGATCTTCAATATGCATCCATATGGTGGAACTCCGATATGTCCGCGATGCACGCGCGCCGTTTATGCTGCAGAACAGGTTCGAAGTGCTGGTTTTGGTATCAAAATGTCATGTACGTTGCTAACGGTCTGTTCGCCAGATCATGGGTCCGGGACGCAAGGTATCTTGACACCGTCGCTATGTTGACCTTGGACTCATGTGTTTTGTTCTCAATGTCTATGTAGCTCTATCACAAGGTCGGTCACTTCTATGGATGGCCGAGCCGCGTGCTGACGTTTCTTAGCCTTGCTTGGCCTGCACGTCATGTAACAAACGGCTTGATTCTCTCTCACTACTGGAACACAATCAAGAGCCATACTGGTACGTCGTCACGCTTTTTTGACTGTTTAAAATCACACGCGAAATCTAGTAAATCATGCCACACCAAACTATTTGGAACCCGAGACTTGCGCCAGGCAAATCTTCCCCATCGCGAAGAATTTGCACCCGTCTCACCGCCTAAGGACCGCGCAACTACTCAAACGACATTAGAAGCCACGTACGGATCCCGGTCTCGGTCTCCACCCATTCAACAAGGGAATGCAAGTGGGAATAACGGTATTGATGAAACCGTCGCTGATCTTCGGACTGTCGAGTCACCGCCGGTTCTGCGCCCAAACAGAACTCTTTCTCCGACAGCTGAGTGTTTCCCTGCCGGAATTAATAAACCTTCAATGCCGGAATGGGATCCTGACGAAACGGCGGATACCCGTGTGGATTCATCACCGAACGATGATGGAGGGAAGAACGGACAGGGAGCCGCGTACACTGGTGATAGATCCAAGGGTGCGATTCCGCGGACCATACCGCTCAACCCCATTTACACTGGTCGAACATATTCGTCTCCGAACACGAAACTCCCATCATCATTTTCCACACCTATCAGCCCGACGAAACCCCTTACTGCAACATCGACAGGAGGGCGATGGGCGATGCATGGTACTGGAACCCCGATGTGTCCAAAGTGCGGGAAAGCTGTTTATTTTGCAGAGCAAGTCAAAGCGTCTGGGAAGACTTTCCATAAACTTTGTCTCCGGTGCACCGAGTGTAATACCGCATTGGATTCATCGAGATTGACCGAAAAGGATGGACAGGTCCTATGCCGGAACTGTTATGGGAAGGTATGGTTTCTTTGCTTGCCGTGTCACAACTACATTCTCAGATGTCACTCTGACTTCAGCTTCACGGTCCTCAGGGAAGCGGATACGCGTTGGTCGGCAAAGCGGGTGGTTAACCAGCAGCAGTGAATGATGGACTCACAGTCAACCAGTGTATTGCTTTCCCTCACGAATTCTATAATTACGATAATTTATGACAATGTAGTTTTATCATCCCTCATTATAGAACGATTTTGCAATCCGAATAATGTTATTGAAGTCATCTGAGTTGTGTGGTGTCTAGAAATACATGCTGAGTGAGGTTATTGTAGTACAAATACATTATTTTTGTAGTCGAATGCAAGAAACGACGATCATTGCTCCCATCTCATCCTCGAACTCTTGAATACCCCCACCATCCCGACCGGAATCGACCACGGCTCCACCATCGCCAAGCTTCCGAACTTGCTCAACATCTGGTCGTGATGCAAACTTATGACCCACTTCCAGTACGGACTCAGCCCGTACCAGCCCTCCGCATCGGTTGTGCCGAAGGCTTCGACGCCGTCCCCGAGACTTTCAAAAGCAGCCTGCAACGCCGACGTCTCCACGACGTGGTGTAATACCGGACGCTCCAGAAGCTTGTCGAAGGCATTGCTCCAGGCCATCGAACGTTCGGTGCGGCCCAGGATGTACTCTTTGAAGGTGAAGAAGTGTTCCGACCGGCTGGGAGCAAGGTCAGAGTAGGGACCGTAGCGTATGCGGGACGTCTTGCCAGACTCCCAGGCATCAAGCTTGTTGTCGTACTCCTGCCGCTCTTCCCTCATCGCATCGTCGAAGAACGTCGTGGGATTCGTTGGGAGATCTTTCCGCATGGCCAGAAGCTCAACGAGGGGATCCCTCACATCGAGACCACCAGCAGCGACGGGCCAGAAGTAGTATCCGGGCGGAATGTCACGCATGCCAAACTTGTCTTCGAGTCTCGAGGCTAGGGTTCCTATGAAGCTTCCGCTCGTCTCTGGGAACAACGCCTTCTGGATCTTCACAATAGTGGTGACGATGTCGTCGATATGAGCACGGCTGAATACCTTCGCGGGACTGCCGCAGTTGCGCACGAAGAAGGCCATGTACTTGTTGTATGCCTGCGTCCAGCTGAAGATCGATGACGTCGCCGCCAGTTGACGACGCAGCTCCACGATATGGTCGTCTACCATCGCCTGGTCGATCACGAACTTCCCATCAGCATCCAGACGAAGGAATCCCCAGCGGACATCTCCCAAGGGAAGCCCCACGGGGAGCTCACCATCGCCAACGTGCACAGACCCCGTCTTTCCAGCGTTGAATTGCATCCCTGTCAGTGCCGCATACTGCTCCAGCGCCTCCCATGCAGAGACACAACGTTTCCCGTTGGCGTCCCAAAACCAGAAGTCGTCGTGAATGCGGTAAAGGAACAAGCCGTCGGTCTTCTGGTTCACAGCGAAATCCATGACGAAGAGAACAAGCTCACCACACATCGTGCTGAGGGCGTGCGAGATAGGAATGCCACGCTTGCGCGTCCGTACGGGAGAATCGGCAGGATCACCCTTGAAGCGCAGAGGACATGCGAGGAATGCGTTGATGAACTGCAGGTCAGACTCTGGCATGCCGAAAAATTTGAGGACAGTAAGGATGGATTGGAAGGGAAGGGAAGGGCCGAACCACTCTAGATCCGTGCGGAAAACCGTGCACTTACCGGACAGGGTCTTGTTGAGGAGGATGTCGGCGCTGAGAAGGTGGAGAAGGGATTGCTTCAGATCTACCGGGTTGTCAATGGCTTTCGTGGTGCTATGCCCGGAACGGCCACCTCTCCTCCCACCTCTCCCACCTCTCCTCCCCCCAATCCCTCGCTCCTTCTCTTCATCATAGTCGTTATAAGAACCGGTGGAGTCCACAGAGGAGTGGAGTTGGGACATGAAATAGCGCTCGAGGTGGAACTCCGTGTGTGTCTTATGGATATTAGGAATAGTCTCGGGGTCGTCCAAGAAATGCCAGCGACGCGCTAGTTTGTTCTTATCCAAAGACTTCGGCAGCTCCTTCCATGCACGCGAAGTGCTGATGTCGTTCAGAGCAAGACGGAACTCGATCGACCACTTGACACCGAGGTACTGGAGTAGAAGGCTGGTGAGGATCTCCGAGTCCAGGAAGAACCGCGTCTTTCCGTTTAAGTGACGACGCGGCTCGACAACGACGCCATCCTTTGGCCAATGCCACGTAGAAAGAGACGCAAGCTGCATGTTCAGGACACTCGCGAGCTCCTTCACAACGGTCGGATTCTGCCCAAACTCCTTCAGAGTCACCTGTTTCGCGTCCGACAAGAGGTCGGTTGCGAGCAAAGACTTGATGATCCACTTCATGTCGTCCGTCGTGATCTTCTTCTCCCGAAGGTCCTCAGAAAACTTCTTGATGCGCTTCCGCATTTTCTTCAGCTCGTCCTCTGCATCCTTCGATGAGAACAGGTCCTTCAGGTACTCCTCCAGAGCGGGGACGTCGATCTCCTTTGATTCGAAGATGAGGGACTCGAGCTTCTCCTTCTGCTCCATGGTCTCAGTGCGGTTAACTTTCTCGAAGGCGTCGGGGCTTCCACGACCCTCAGAGGCGTTCACGGGATGAAGTGCTCCGCCCAGACCACGATCCTCAGACGTAATCCACTCGGTGACGAGGTTGCCAAACAATTTAGCGTAGTCATAGCGAAGCGTCTCATGATGGATTTGCGACTCCAGCTTATTGACCCAACCGTTGAGGAGGCTGTGGGGAATGCTAGGATCATTTTTAGCCTGAATTTAAAACAATAATTGGTCACGGACGTCGAATAAGCGAAAATAAAATGCGAACCTGATTCACGAACTGCTCAACATTTTTCACACTGAGATCCGACTCAGACGTCCACGAGCCGGGCCAGGCCCTAAGTCCTTCCAGAAGGAGAGACAGCTTCTCTGCCGGATTGTTGTCGTACTTTTTGGCTTTTGCGAGGAGCTCCTCGGCATGTTTTTCGAACCCGACACGACGCTTCTCGAGCTCCTCAAGCTTGACGTTCGTGATGAACTGAAGAGTCTCTCCGAAGGCAGCAGAAGTCGTCGAAGCGTTCATTTTGGATGGACGGTTAATGAGTGATTTTGAAGCAGGCAGGGATAGTGTGCGGAGTGAAGCAAGGGTTTTGATGTCAGGCACAGCGATGAGAGTGGAGATGGACCGCGAACGTCGAGTAGACGGGGCGCAATGCAGTTGAGGTCTGACCCGCCGCCACTTATATATGCCCCTCGGCTGCGTACTCAATGAATCGGCGGCAGCGAGCCTGTCAATCGACTCAGAAAACCTGCGGATTGACTGCAAATGACTCTGCAGGTGACTCGAAAGTCGGAGCCGTGTCCCCATGGCTGTGTTAGTTTTGGGTGAATCCGAAGGTGAAGGCAGACATAAGACGAAAAGAAACGGAAATGGCTCAAAAGAGTGGTTACACGAAAAGCAAAGTTAGAAGGCATATTAGGGCGTCTATTATTATCGAGTCACTCGGCACCGGGAATGGTCTGATAATATCTCGTTGACCGGAAAATTACAACTCCTGTAGGCAAATGGATGTACGTGAACATGAGCTTGAATGAGCGTCCACGGCGCTGGTAGGTACGCATAAGAGAGGGTTGCGGCTATGAGGACAAATGCTGACGGAGAGGAATTAGGAAAATACACAGCGTACTTCTTCCAAAATAAACTTTGATATTAATCGGTTGATTCAGGCGGACACAAGACGAAGGACGTGTCTGGGGAGCATGAGCGTGGTCCACAATATTTGGAGTGCGAAACGGACAGGAGAAAAGAGAAATACTATGAGGTGCTGGACAGGACTGATATTTGCTTTCGGTGTGGATGGCACGATGTGTGTGCGAATGAGTTGGGGTGGAGATCTCGGAGGACTGCGTTGGTCGTGGTGTCGTTCTTTGGTTTGGGTTCGGGTGCCTTGAGCGACTGGCGCCCCTTCTTCGGGAATAGGGTCAAGTGGAGCGTGGCGATGAGTGTTAAGAGCTTCTGAAGAGTTTTTGTGTTTGAGCGCAGGCGTGGACAGTTTCTTTTCTTGGGACACTGGGGAACGGATACCCGAAGAGCGTCTCGCATCGCCATTATGAGCAGACTGTTCGATGCGCACGGATGGCATACGAAGTAGCCAGCAATACCACCGCTGCACCGCACTCATTGACTGTGCGACGACATGGACGCCCGTCTGCCCGTATGCATCGGGCGTCTTCTCCGACACAAGTCTCAGGTTACCTAATTGTGCCTCTAGAGCAGCGAGTCGGGCGTCGTGGGCACTAATAGCTCTGGCGGTCTGCTTCTGCTGCTTTCTCATAACTTTCTCAACGCTGTCGACCAGTTCTTGCATTCGCGTCGCCGCAACCCGTGCACTGTCTTTCCCACTCCTGCTAACTCGCTCAAGCTTTTCATCAAGCTCACGAATTTCTTCTCGGAGCTCAATGAGCGCTTCGTCGACCTTTTCTATCTCAGCTTCGAGGTCGCCTGCGTGAGCGTTGCCGTTGGGCTCATGAGTGCCTCCCGACGCTTGGTGGATTAAAGACTTCAGTGCAGCGCTACGGGATCTGAGTCGCTCGACGAGATGACGCCATGGACGAAGACCCGTCGCGAGCACGAAAAGCGAGGTGCTGAACCACGACATAGTCTGTTCGTCTCCCGTTAGTGAGGTTGATATTGATCGAAGGAGAATGGCGCCGATAAGCGGGGAGAGGACTGTAAGTGTCAGATAAATGATCTCGAGCGACCGGAGTTCTGCGTGGGCATCGTCCAAACGTTCTTGGTCTGACTCTGAGTCGACTTGCGATGGTGCATGTGGTGAGATGGACATGCGGTATAGAGTCCATGGAACTGTAGGATATGACATATGAATATTCCACACTTTCCCCGCATAAGTATAAGTTAACACCCGACTTACCTTCGATAAGCTGATGAAGGTAAAATACGAGCAGCAGAATGAGAATGAGGTTCTTGACATGGTCACCGCCGGTGAGCCACTGCCCGAGTGGTGAAGCGAGAGCGATTATGATGGACATATCGTACGAGAACCAGGAGTGAGACTCCGTGGTCGCGTCTCCGCTGTTGCGCGACCTCATCCTTGCCGGCCTATGATTATTCGTAGAGCTAGCCTTGGCTCCTGGAGATTTTGGCCGCAAGGTTTCAGACGATCCACCTGCGTCCTCTGCGTGACGGCCAAGAGGATGTTGATGATGAGTCTCAGTGTCCTCTGTTTCGTTCGTGCTGCTCGAGCTCGAGCTCGATGAGATGCCTGATGCTTGCGAGATACCATCCGAAAAGCTCTCCGCGTCGTCGCCAACACCATTTGCGTCGTGATGGCCATTCTGCGGGTCACGACCGTTTGTGTGCTTATCAGGAGAAGGAGAAACGGCGCGTGTGCAGTGATTCAGATTTTTGACAGCGCCATTGGCGGACATCCTGCGTCGCAGGCCAACAACTTTTTCTGGGGTATTCGAGAGCACCATCGAGGTTTTGGAGGAAGGATTAGAGGAAAAGTTGGACAGTTAGGAGGAAGCCATGTTGCAACCTACGCGTTTGGGACAGGCGCATTGGTGAACCGCCGCGTGCCTGACGCGCCAATTCCCGCCACACTTCAGCCACACTCGACAATAAATTCGTCGCGAGGCAGGCGATTAATCTAAAGTGATGAATTCGAAAAATACTCAATAGATAATTAGGCAAGGCCTCGATAAACTTGTCACTAACCTAATGTTGATTGCTGCATAAAGCGGACGTGAACACAATCAGAAAACAATTCAGTTTTGCGACCTCCTACTGGCCTTGCATCTCAAGGACCTTTTCGTCACGCCTCCCAAGCTGAACACACATGCGATTGTGATGCTCTACAGCAATAGATGCTGATTTTTTGTATCACAGAAACGTTTGACTTGGACCTCATCCCTTATTTATCTGTAATCTTAGGATCGAAAATCCCACCCTCAGCCTATAGGCCTAATTTGTATGCCATAATGCGGTTTTGATCGGGGCTGCGTACCCTTTGGATTAATGGCGGTGAGCGACTGTGTCCGATGGTCCACTCATTAATATTGTTAAACTCTGGAGAATTCTCTAGTCACACAATTACGAATGATGCCGTGGATCCAGACACCCTGTTCGTTGGAAATGCACACGGAATCGTCTCATCCTGATGACCTGGACAATTGCATGACCTCAGCTGCAGACCTTAAGCATTCGATGTAAATCTTACGGTAAACCAATATTAGTATTCACAACCCTCATGTACAGCAAATAAAAAGGTTGCTTTCTCTTACCAGCGATGATACAAGGAAACGCCAGCTATATGCGTCCACTAGAAGTTGTTCTCGTCATTCAGTGATCTGTATGTGCAATTTAGCGAGTAAGGTTTCGTCATTGATATCCTCGCGTAGTGTTGGCTTTCTTATTTCGTACTGAAGTGCCCTCCGCCGCCGCCGAACGTGATATCAGAAGTGAGATGCGTTGTTGCTCTTTGGTCGTCAAGATCGGTGAAACGACGCGGTGAAGACATTCCGGTAAATGACACTTCGAGACCATTACAGTACATGAGCTCGAACATAGAGCACGTGTATTGTTCGGAGTACGTCCCCAATGTATTCTGGAGTCGGCTTTCTGCCGTCCAAGACTTGTGTTAGGGGTCCAGAGAATGCGAAAACTGCCGAGTTGCTTCTCAATTCTCCAGAAATTCCCAACCAATCTCCGGAGAAGAGTACATGTCACCGTCCATGTATAGTGCGTACAGTCATTGCGAAACCCCAAAGTCCACAACACCCGCGTTTGTTTAATTTGTTTGTTTGTTTTGAATCAGCTAAAAAAAACACTGGAAGTAACCGTGACATACTCCAAGGCTTTAGCATGCCAATTTTGAAATTGGACAGGGGTGGCACTGAGGGTCTTGAACGATTCTTGATCATAGTGAGCGTTCTCCAGTTCAGCGCCGTCACCGGGGAGAATTAGATCCTGAAGACCGGATAATAGCGGTCACGCTATGAGGCGCAGAGAGCATATAGTACGAAACTCAGAGTCTATGAGCGAGCACCCAAGATCAAAGCTGTTCAGACAGCGTGGATTGGAGTCGTTGGACTGGTGGCAGATAAAAAGAATTCCAAGGAGTTGATCGTCTCGACGTGTTCAGAGTCAGAGCGTGTACGGGGAGGATTCGTGACCACCCTTTTTACATACACGAGGAGCAGGGAGAGTGGTCTCAGAAGCCTGGTGACTTGTCATGGAGTGAAGCCAAGTGAGTGAAGCGTTCGAGCGCCACAGCTATCGCCAGTTTCGGCAGTTAACCACGTGGTATGGACTTAGGGCCGGTTTACTGATTTTGAGGCTACTCGTGGAACGGCGAGCAAAACGTTGCAATCGCCCTTGACCTCAGCAATGTTCGGCAACAACACTGTCACTTCGTCTTGGGCGAATCCCCAACAAAATCAGCAGCAGGGACAACAGCAACCCTCAGCGTTTGGTCAACCGAGTCAAACCACAGCTTTCGGTTCCACCAGTAAGTAGCGCCCAAACTGACTCTGCCTATCCGGTTTTCCATAAGAGCGACTCTCACGCTCGCTCTCGTGTAGCTTTTGGAGGAGGTGGAGCTTTCGGGCAACCTCAGCAACCACAGCAACCCGCTGCAAATCCAATGTTTGGAAATCTCGGCGGTGGTGGAGGTGCACCAGCTGGAGGCGCGTCTGCTTTTGGTGAGTCTTCAAATTTTGATCGTGAATCAAACACATATGTACTACATAGGTTCGTTTGCGAGCAATCCCTCGGCCTTTGGCGCGAAGCCAGCGACAGGATTCGGTTCCACGTTTGGAGGCACTGGCACAGGCGCGTTTGGGGGTGGGGGAACAGGCGCGTTCGGTTCAACCGCAAGTACAGGCGGAACCACACTATTTGGCCAACCAGCTGGCTCGACGACGACTGGTGCCTTTGGTAATACTGCAAACACCGGTGCATCATCCCTGTTTGGGTCAAAGCCATCCACAACAGGCGCCTTTGGAATAACACAAACAGGTGAGCGTCTCTCATTGATATATATCTGAGCAAGAACATGATGCAGCATTCCAGATCCCAATGCGCCTCCTCCGGTCGTGACGACTGGAACATCCAATCCTCCATACCAACCTTTTCAGGAGAAGGATACGAGCGGCGCGTCAGCCGTCACGCTGCATTATCAGAGCATTAGTTGCATGCCTGCTTATCGAGGCTCTTCATTTGAGGTATGTAATTCCAACACGCTATTCAAAATTTCGGCAACTTGATTTTGGTTACCGTATCCAGGAACTTCGTTTGCAAGATTACGCTCAAGGGCGAAAGACAGCCGGAGCGTTCGGTCAATCCGCGTTCGGGCTTAGTACCGCCCAACCCGCGCAGCCAACGACATCAATATTTGGCCAGGCTCAAAATCAACCGCAACAGCCAGCAACCACGAATGCATTCGGTACCTTCGGCAATTCTCAGCCTGCCCAACCAACCGCGGGTACGGGAGCGTTCGGTACCACTCAACCGGCAGGGTTTGGAGGCACCGGTGGCGGCCTTTTCGGCTCGTTTGGACAGCAGCAGCAACAGCAGCAACAGCAACAGCAACCACAACAAAGTACTGGTGCATTCGGAGCTTTCGGTGGTCAACCATCGCAAGGACAGACTGGTACAACAGGTACAGGTCTGTTTGGAGGCGGTGGTGCATTCGGTGCAAATGCTCAACAACAACAACAAAATAAACCTGCATTCGGCTCATTCGGTGAGTTTTTCGTATTGTCTGTCTTTCTTACACATACGCTTTACTATTTTATATTGCAGGAGGTGGAGGTACTACCTTTGGAGGGACCGCGAATCAGCAGCAGCAACAACAGCCTGCTGGTACTGGTACTGGTCTGTTCGGTCAACCTCAGCAACAGCCCCAGCAATCTACCGGGTTTGGTGCATTCGGTGAGTCCATGCCTGTCTTTGCACCCGGTTCGAATGCTAACTTCCCTTTTCACATGGACAGGTTCGGCGAATCAACCAAAACCGACCATTTTTGGTGCACCAGCTCAACCAGCTACAGGTGCATTTGGCGGTACAGGCACGGGTCTATTTGGACAAAATCAGCAACAGCAGCAGAATCAACAGCAACAACCACAGCAACAGCAACAGCAACCTGGCTTATTTGGTGGAGGTGGAAACCTGTTTGGACAACCGAATCAGAACCAGCAGCAAGGACAACAGCAACAGCAACCCCAAGCCCCTTCATGTGCGTATGAACATGACTTATCTCCTGGTTGTTCCTGACGATTTGGGCAGTATTTGGCAATCCGCAGCCCAGCCAGCAGCAGCAGCAGCAGCAACAGCAGCCCTCATTATTTGGAGGCGGCACTGGGTCGTTGTTTGGTGGTAATCAGCAAGCAAATGGCCAGAAGCCAGGTAAGAGCCCTCATTCATCGGAACATTAGGCGGCACTGACGCCTTTTCAGCATTTGGTGGAGGAAGTCTTTTTGGCCAACCGTCAACAACACAAGCTGGCGGTCAACCCCAGGGACAACCCCAGCAGACAGGTCTTTTCGGAAGTTCACAGGGTCAATCGACGAATCAGACTGGTGGTGGGGCATTTGGGACATCCCTCTTCAATAAGCCCGCAACAGGCGCGTTTGGTCAATCAACAGGTCAATCACTGGGAGGTTCGCTTTTCGGGAGTACGCTTGGTGGCTCGACGACCGCATTTGGAGGGTCTTCGGCTGGGCAAGGCAATCAAGGCGCACTCACTGCATCTATTGCCCAACCAGTGTCCACGAACTTACCCATTTTCAACCTCCTTCCCCCAGGACCCCGCGCGGTCCCGATGGAGCAACCACCAAAGAAAACGTCTTCGTTTTTTGTCGACGTCCCCACTCGTTCACCCATTAACCTATCCGTATCTGTGACCAGCGGTGCGAACAAGTTGCGAGGTTTTGGCAGCGCACAGGGATCTCTGTCTGTGAGCAAAGGTGGAAACCCATTCGCTGCGTCGTTGTCGTTTTCGACCGGACCATCAAACGCGCTTTCGTTATCGAGATCTTCGGATCCCAGGGGATTGCTGGGACCAGAGTCGTTTGCGGGCTCGCCGATACTGGGGAGTGGAGGGAAGCCTAGCCCGAAGAAACTGATATTGGACAAGAAGATCGAGCCCAATGACTTGTTCGGAAAGGCGGGTTTGAAGAACAGCGGTCCCAGGGTCACATTTAGTCCTGTCATGGGTGCTGCCGCTCGGGAGAAGGAGGCTCAGGCTGCTAAGTCACCCGCGTCGACCGTCCCTCCACCACAACCCGCCAGCACGTCCACCCGATTCACTGGTCATCACAGTACCCACGTCTTTCAGGACTCTAAGGATAAACCCACTGCTCGTGAGGAGCCACAAGAGGGAGATTATTGGACGAAGCCTCCACTCGACGTTCTGCGCAACACCGGCGCGTCAGAGTTGTCATCATTCAAGAACTTGGTTGTCGGACGAGAGGGCTATGGCGAAGTCCAATTCCTCGAACCTGTCGATCTTACGACGCTCCCACGTCTGTCGGTGCTGTTAGGGAAGTTCGTGCAGATCGACAACAAGGAGTGTTGTGTATACCCGGACAGTGTCGAGGGTGATGGTTCGAAGCCTCCACCAGGTCAAGGTATCAATGTCCACGCGCGAATTATCTTACAGGGATGTTGGCCGGTGGATAAGGCGACGAGGGAACCTATCAAAGATGAGAAACATCCAGCGTTCACGCGACATCTCAAACGTCTGAAGAACATGAAGCATACGCATTTCGAAAGCTATGATGTTGCTGATGGGAAATGGACATTTACGGTAGATCATTTTTAAGAGGCCAACGTTATGGGATTTGTGTGTTTGATCATGTAACTTAGCGTAGCTTTTGTTACCCGCATTTGCAATATAGTTGAACTTTCATGATTCGGACGTCGGTACAAAATTCAACAGCACTAGATTGATCGGCGTCGGAGTTCCATGTGATTGCCGTTACGCGTGTCCGCCGGAAGCTCTCTTCTTTTACCATCGCTTCTGTATTTTTCTGTCTGGTTCCGAGGTAACTGAGTGCCAGCACATGTCCTTCAACATTCGGGCCGGAATTGTTGCTCTCAACCTGGAGGTTAGGAATGATAAGTTCGTCGTAGATATCGAAATTCGACTACCAAATAACTGCTCATGTGGAATTTCGAAGAATTGCTAGGTCTGAACGTATTCCTCATTTTGCTTCATCCGTAGCGACGGACTATGTGCAGGCACCAAATGCTGCGAAAGTTTGTGCCCACTCCCAAAATTTATTTGTGCCGTCAAACCTGACGAAATGAGTCTTCAGGTGCCTTCCTCATGATCGTCGATTCTTGCGAATTGAACAGCTCAGAATGGCTCTGCATTCCGGGAATGCCACTCCCTTTATAATCTCCCCGCAGACGAATATTCGCCTACACTTAATGCTTTGAAACAATATTTCAAAATTAATACGACCGATCCGTCACTGTCATTGTTCACGATGAAAATTTCCGATGGATATAAAAACTCACATTTTCGTAGAACGGTATTAACCTTGCATTCCCGGCCTTCCGATCTTTTCCCGCATGGACTCCATCACGAGACGCCATGGAGAAGCCAGTCCTTCGCGTTAAATACCTCGGTTACGTCCGATCGATGGTGGATGAACAGAAATGCTTGCTGTTGTCCTCGTCGTACTCGTTGCAGGCCATGTCGTTCGCGCCATTGGCCAGCAACGTTGTGTTTCATTCGTGTCTTCTCCCTCAGCATTTACGGTTGTCAGCAAAGGCGTAGCGGCACCAGTATTCACGTCTACGGATGACTGGCCAGGGGTACATCGAGCAGTGGGAGACTTCGTCTCCGACATTAAGAAGGTCACTGGAACTACCCCAAAACTTTCCAATGCAACAATCAGCTCTCTTAAGACTTCCACTGCGCCGATAATTATTGGAACTCTTGGGAAGTCTTCGCTAGTTTCTCAAATTGTTAATAATTCCAAGATAGACGTCTCCGCTATCTCTGGCCGCTGGGAAACCTTTCAGTCATTCTTAGTCACAAACCCACTACCCGGTGTACCGAGTGCCTACCTCATTATCGGGTCAGACAAGAGAGGTACAATTTATGGTTTGTATGACCATTCTGAACAATTCGGAGTGTCGCCTTGGTATTGGTATGGCTAACTGTGCTAATTATCGTGATCGCATGTCCCTCAACCATTTTATTTGTTCAGGTGGGCAGACGTACCGATCACGAAGAATGCCAATATGTTTGTCACTTCGTCTGGCTGTCTTCAAGGACCTCCATCTGTCCAGTACCGTGGTATTTTTCTCAATGATGAACAGCCAAGTCTTCAAAATTGGGCTATGGAAAAGTTTACGAATGGAACGGGATCGACACTCTTGGGCTCACCGTTCAACCACTTATTTTATTCAAAACTGTAATAGCTTTTCATCTCTTCAACCAGAAGTCTTACGTTTTATGATAGATTTGAGCTGCTGCTGCGCCTTAAAGCAAACTATCTTTGGCCAGGTAAATACACTCCCCTTTTCTTTGAAGTATTTTGCGACGTATTTTGCTTCCTTCAGCCATGTGGGGAAGCGCTTTTGGCATTGATGACTCACTTAATCAACCTCTGGCGGATTTTTATGGCGTCGTGATGGGTACAAGGTATGTGGTCGGCATGTGTGGTATCAGGGTAACGTACACAGTTCCTTTCGCCTAGTCACCAAGAGCCGATGATGAGATCAACACCTAATGAGTGGAATCTATTTGGTTCCGGAGATTGGAACTATTCTACAAATGCCCAGAATATTTACAAATTTTGGGTAAATGGTACAGAGAGATCTCGCCCATTTGAGTCGTTGTACACATTGGGAATGAGGGGAAGCGGTGATCGTGAGTACTTAAAGCGGCCTTTCCAAGACGGTAATTTAAAAGGACTTCCATCAGTGCCTCTTTCTGAGACCACGAATGTCAATCTATTGGAACAAATAGTCGCAGACCAAAGGACAATTTTAATGAACGCCTACAATGGCACAGACGTCACGACAATTCCTCAATTATGGGCTCTATGCAAGTGTCAATCATTTTCACCCATTCGGATAGTTGCTAAGTAAATTGCAGACAAGGAGGTTCAAGGCTATTACGAGGACGGCATGCGAGTTCCCGATGACGTTGCTTTGATATGGACCGATGACAAGTCCGTTGAGCAATTTAACCATGGAGCGTGATCTGATCATCAAGCAGCTGGGGCAACATACGTCGATTCCCACTTGCGGACGAGAGAAATAGAACTGGTGGTGCAGGTGTATACTATCATGTACGTGGGCTGCCATCTAGCGAAATTCATCTCACTGACTACTCGTATAGTACGACTATGTAAGAAAAATGAGCATCTCTGGCACGGCCCAGTGATTCATGAGACACAGGTCGGATCGCCGCGAGATTACAAATGGATCACGGTATGACTTATTCACCTCGTATGGATTCGTTCCAATTGCTAGCATAAAAATGCAGAGCTCGCAAATTTCCAAGGTCAATTATTGTTGACGAGTTTCCCAATTTCATCGTCGTTAATTTCCTTGTAGACCTACGAACAGATGTCCATCGCCGTCGAGCGTAATGCTACGCGAGTATGGATCTTGAACGTAGGCGACTTGAAACCTTATGAACTTGGGACAGAATTTTTCCTTGCGTACGGCTGGAATACGACGCGATGGAACCATAATAATTTGGATACATTTGTCTCGCAATGGGCCACCCGCGAATTTGACTTGTCCGATGGAGACTCAAATACCGTTGCTCAGATTATTTCTAACCTCACAAGATGGAACGCGAGGCGCAAGCCGGAATTACTCAACGGCACAACTTATAGTCTTATAGATTACAGAGAGTAAATTTCTACAGTTTTCTGAATGTTCGGATAACTCTCTCTAATTTCTTCTTGTCAAGGGCGGATACGGTTCTAAATGACTGGAAGACCCTCAGTGATTCCTCCACCGCCATATACAACAAGCTGTCGTCCGAAATGAAGCCTTCGTTTTTCGAAATGGTTCACCATCCTGTGCAGGCAAGCCAAAATCTGGCAAGCATGTGGATCTCTCAAGGGATGAACAATATGCGCGCTTCTCAAGCCAGACTAAGTGCCAACACGCTTGCCGATCAAGTCGAAACTATGTTTGCCACCGATTATGATCTCGAAAATCAGTATCATACATTGCTTGACGGGAAATGGGACCAGTACGTTGCGACTAAATATTTATCCGTCCACGGATTGACCGCTTTTTTAGCATGATGGACCAAACACATGTAATGTATTATTACTGGCAGCAACCAATGACGAATACGTACGGTTATTAAAGCTCTACTAGTTCTTTTCAAAGTATTTTAACGGTTGAAATAGGATGCCACCAATTTCGCGGGTTCAAGCAAAGAAACAGGCTCTGTCAGGTCCTATGAGAGTTGTGCCGGAAGGAACCTTGGGAGCATGGTATGGATCTGTTTTGTTCTCGTGTTTCTCATTTATAATTGGTGATCAGGCCTGGAGATAACCCCAACCAGTGCTCGCAAGGCTACAGCTGCCCTCCGCCAACGTTGAATCTTGACTATTTTGCTCCAATTCCGAATCGTTACGTCGATGTCGGCGCTGGGGGACCGAATGCTTTTACTTTCACTGTCACGTCCAGCGCATCGTGGTTGAAGCTGACGCCGGCGAGCGGGTCGATATCACCGACGGCTCCTGAACAACGTGTGTTTGCCAGCGTCGACTGGAGCCAGGTCAACGGGGCACAATCAGCCGTCATTTCCTTCAAAGCTACGGCAAAGGGCCAGCCGTCACAGACTACGACCGTCAACTTTAATGCGAACAAGACCGTTCCAGCCACCGGATTCACAGGTAGGTGATTTCCCATATCTATGGTACACACATTGCTTGAATAATGAACAGGTTTTGTCGAGGGCGATGGTGGCATTGCCATCGAAGCTGCACATGCCTCGCGCAACACTTCGGTTTCAGGAGTGACATGGACAGAATTGCCAGGGTATGGCAGAACGCTGTCAGGTGTCACTCCTTGGCCACGCATGGGCAACAACGGAGCCAACTTCACCGCCGGCTCGGGTCCTTCTTTGTGCGCCTATTTTCGAACGATGTATGAACCACATTGACAGCCTCATCCAGGGAATACGATTTCTATAATTTCCATCCTGTGCAAGGAATGACGGTCATGGTATCACCGTCTCTCAACGCGAATGGCAATGATCGGCCACTTGGCTTCGCCGTGCAACTAGATACGCAAACTCCGCGGTCGTTTTATTTTATCCCGCCAGCTGCAGCAAGCGCCACTCCCGCCGGTTGGGACGGCGTTGATGGGTTCGTCGCAAATAGCATTGTATCTGTCGCCGTCAGCGGCACTGCTGCACCTGGAGCCCACACTTTGAAGGTTTCTATTCCCATTTGTACATAATCTGACTGGGCAGTTTGCTGACATTTTGGCAGATATGGATGGTCGAGCCAGCCGTGGTTGTCCAGAAAATAGTCATCAGTGAGCTAAAACGTATCTCGAATCTTCTTCCAAACCTTAAAGTATTCGTTCAGACACGGGCAACGTTCGCCACAGCTATTTGGGTCCTCCTGAAAGTATGAGGGTATAGCGACTTGGACGGGACGAAGTGGGACGGTGTAAATATTTGGATAGTGGATGCAGATTCACCGCTACAAGCTTGTGGAAAGCTCTGAGATAATGCAACTCCTTTCCGTCTGAAAATTTTGAATTGGGAACCATCATCTTGATTAGTCGTACAAAAGTAACTCGTCGGCGTCGTCGCAGGTTACGCGATCATGGTATAGATGTTGGCTGCGGCGGAGGTCGAAGTGATTCCGGAATTGTCCTTAGCCGTTGGATATGGTTTGCAAGTGGCTCGTCGTCTGAGCCATCGTCTTCTGCTTCGTCTTCGACAAAACTGCGAGCAGGTGGTCCGTCATCCTCGGACAACCGTATGCGACCTTCAGTTCCGCGCCAAGCCTTTAGACTGAGGAACACCATCAGCTCACGGCGAGACAGACAGCCTGATGTGTACCCACCGATGAGCCACAACTGATCGCAAGCTCGACGCCCGCCTCCATAGGATAAATAGTGCACAAAGTGTGCAAATCGTCACGAGGGAAACCAACGGAAAGTACCCAATTGGTTGTGGTTTGGGTGATTCACGGGGCTCTGACGGAACTTCAATTATAGTGAATGATAATGAGCGAGATGCCTCACCTCCAGGTGTTACTGGTGACATGGTGGAAAGTTCGTGACGGTTGGGTGAATTACGTCAACGAGAACGAGAGCGGTAGGCGGCGTGTGAAAGGGCTTGTTGTGGCGCATGTGTGGCCACAGGTGTCTGCTTGTCGAAATGGTACATATGCGTCTCTAAGAGGGCACAACTTGCGGGGCACCCTAGATATTCTGTCAGGACCTTGTTTTGATAAATATCTTTCGAATAATGGCCTCTGTTATGCTTAGAAAACCATCCGAGGCATTGCTAGGTTATCGTGGATCAAATGTGGCTGAGGATGTCGGAGTCTGAATCAATGTGGTGTTTGCTACTTTCTGACTCGATTTGCCTGGAAACAAGGCAGAGCGCAGTTCTCGACCTCTTTTCGTGTACGGAGGGTTTTGGGGGATGTGGGAAGAGTCAAACGGAAGTGATATTTGTGACAAACACATGTGGCATGCAGTAAAATTCAAAAAAAGGAGCCATTTTTTGTCAAACCTCCTCAACCTTCGTATCCTTGTTTTGTCACTATATTGGATAGCGAATTAAAGACTGTGGGACTAAGTTAACACAACTCAGTCACCAATTTCCCTCTTAATTGTTTCAAAATCAACCATAATATGATGAGTTTTATGCGTGATTCTACAATACAATGCCATAAACCTTTGACTACCATGCCAAAATATCTAACCCACCAGCCTGACCTTCAACTCTTCCGTAGTATAACAGCCTCCTGGCCCAGAAGCGCGGAAACTTGAAAAATGAGGTGATCGTGTAGGTGTATACCGGCTCCCAAGCAGCTTGTCCATACGGACCTGCATAGGGACCAGCCCCCATATGCCTCGGCAACTTTGTGGTCCCAATACCCAAAAACTCACAGCGACATTTTGAGACAAACAGTTTTGTCCCGTGTCTGATTTCATCCCATATCGGCTGGAATTTCTTTGGTTCCCAAGGGCGGTTACGGTCAATTTCATGTGTCCTGTTGGGGTCGGCCTGGCATGTGGTTAAGTAAGAATAACCGGCATTGATGCACATGGTTAACATGATGTTGATGTTGTATGAAGGGCAGATAAAGATAGCAAGTTCAGTTGGGATGTCCTCCAATGGGCGGTGTAAAGCGGGCAGGAGTTGAATGTGTTCTTGCAAGAAGTCGCGGACGGAGAGGGGGGTGAGGCCGAATTCAGCGGGAGTCAACTGCAAAAGTGGAACGAGGGTCGCATTCCCGAGAATGTCATGTGGATAGAGGAGTCGTTCGAGGCCAGAGACATGTGCAGCTGTGATATCCTGTGCCTTGCAGTCATTTTGCATGCAGCGGTGTTTATGATTCTTCACCAGTGCAACGAGGACCCCATTGCATTTTCCGCACGTCGTCCAGCGCCAGGCCTTAGCAATCGGTACAGGAGTTTTCGACGCATAAGTTTCATAGTCCACTACATCCTTGAGAGCACTGGCCAAAAGACCAGAACGAGCTTCGTTCTCCATCACGTCGCGCACCTTGTCTCGCAGTTGGCGTTGGAGAATATTGTGTGTGACAAAAGCGGCCATGTTCTCTGCTGCCCTTGTTTGCGCCTCGGGGGTTTTGCTGTATGCGTTTGCAGAGGCGATCAGATATGTTCCGTCAGGGAGCCCAAAAAAATGATTACGGAATTCAGTGGTGTCGAGGGTCATCCCGAATGGGATAATGGTTGATGTGTCGCCAGGTACGTGCTCGCGCTCCCTCACAAGAATTTGTTGATAATGGGCTGCTCGCCGCTCACCAGCTGGCGCCGCGTGATAGTATGGATTGTCCTGGTGTCGTGATGGCTTAAGTGGACCCCTTGGAACCGGCATGGGCACTGGCATGCTGTCATCCAGTTTGGCGAGGCGTAGTACGGCTACGACTTTCTCTCTCTGGCAGAGATTGGTGATGGCGCATTGGAGTACGTCTGCAAAGCCATGTTTAGTTGTATAGCCATCCACTTCCGCACGAACAGCATCTAGCCAAGCGACAACCGCTTCCTTGTCCCCTTGAACCGGAAACGGGTTTGTTGATTGTCGATGGGCGGTGACGCGCTTCAATAATTCTGCCTTGGCCTGGATCAAGTATTGAACTAACAGCCGAAGGAGGGCAAGGACGGGGTCGTACCTGATTGATCCTGGATGTCGAGCGGCGATTGTGAGGCATCGTTGCCACGGTTTGGAACCATAACGAATGCACGCAAGAGTCCCAAGGACGTCTGGGAAACCATCACCTGCAACTTTGTCAATAATGTCCCGATTGTAAGAGAGGGATCACTTGCCTTCGTATTTAGGCAGCGTGGTTTCTTCGTCGTCTCGGCAAAATTCTGAAAGATTTGCTGGTGATTGGCCGCGCAGAAAAGAATCCTGAGTGTCATTGTCTTTGCATTTAGACCACACGTCAGCGAGAGAACCTCCTCGAAGCATCCTATTGACGGGATTGGAGAATGCGATGATCACAAGTGGCTGAAGAACGCATAAGTAACGAGAGAGGAACGCAGCCGACCAATGAATAAATCCTTTGGTGACGAGGAGCCTCCAAAAGTCGATGAATGGACCTATATGCTGAGCTATGACAGTGTCGGTGAGTGTGCCGAAAGCAGGGATCTGATCATTTAGGAGGGTTAATATATGCCGATGGAGACGAAGCGCCTCCCCAGCATTGTCTGCGTACGTGCCACCAGTCTGCCCAGAATGTTCTTCGGCCGTGATATCCTTGAAGAGATCGACAGATGGTACTGCTCCATTGACCTTGCGGACTACGTCCGCAGACACATGCTTCATGCCTTCGAAAGCCACCGGGGAGATTGCCTTGAAGTCCTTTTTTGGGATGCTACGTTGAAGAGCGGTCGACTCGTCGTCATGCAGTCCACGTAAGGATTGGGACATTTGGCCGTCCTCTTCAGTGAACAGGATAGGAGCGCAGAGCTCAAGGGTCTTGGAAACAACCGCGACAATTTCTGCTGTGGGAAGGTACTCCGAGTCCGGAATACCGCCGCGTCTGGAGTTGAGCGTTGCCGTACATAAGGCATCAATGCACGTGGCTTCAATTTGGCCAATGATAGGGTCGGTGCGATAGCTTAGACGGTTTGGAGCAGGATAATCGAGGCATGCGAAGCGGTAGGTGGTGATAGAACGACCCGGACCTGTTATTATCGACAAGAAATTGGGGAAGCGACGGCAGTCGTCAAGTTGGTCAGCGTCGAGGCGTGCTTTCGGACCACCAGCGATCGTGAAACCGGCGTATGGCAGGTGAACGGGGGTATCGTGCTTGATCCCAAGGTTGAGGGTCTCGAGATTATCTTGGCTGAGTAAACCGACGAGCTCATCAGCCGCTAGAACATATCCTCTTGAGGCCAATGAAGACCGGACAGCTGACTTGATATTGTCTGCTGGGTGACCTAGAATTGCCAGCCAAAGAATAGCCACAGAGAGATCTGCAGGGAAGGTGGTAATGTACTTGAGGATGGCGTCGCAGAGTGCAGTCTTGTTCGGAAATCTGATGATACGCAAATAGAATTCCGCGACGCAATTGTTGATGGCGTCGTCTGCCTCGACTAACACTCCCTCGTTCACCCAATAATCAATGTCGATCTGGAAGGGGTTTGTTGCACAGTCCGCGAGTAGATCTATGGCAGGCTGGAGGTGCGCCCAGACGGCGCTGTCGTCAGAAATTGGCGCGATTTGGTTGTATTCCCTCGAATTCTTGACGACCGATTTGACGACCATCGTGGAGTCCGTACTTGCATCGACATCCTTTCGAATGGTTTCGAAGCGTGCTGCATAAGCCCAAAAAATATTTGAGAGGACGGCGGCGATGTCGGTGTTGCGGGTTGCGCTTGTCCGTAGTTCATCGCGCTGTTTCGTCATCCTACGTTGGTATGTCGATCCTGGCTTTGCTCGAGCCTCGCGGGCATTCCAGTTGCGTCTCTTGCGTTGTTCGTCCTTTGGTGTGTCAGTAATGTCGTACCATGCGCCAGTCAAGCACGACGTACCGATTCGCGTTTTTTCTTTTTTGGATTCTGCTCCTTCCGCAACTCCAAGGCTCCGCCTTCCAGTTCGACAGCCTGAACCACGTCATTATGGGGTGTAAATGCGGTGATTGCGTTGGCTCACCTTTCCTGGGGAATTCAGACTATCTGTTAAAACCCTCTTCTTTCCTTTGGCCTGGCTAGTTGGAGGGCGAGTCGTCTTTGTCTTCTGTTCTTCCATCTGCTCTTCATTAGTCACAGTCGAACTCCGATCTCGTTACGTACCTTCAAAACTGGCGCATTTCCGTCCTGGGCGCTCGCTGAACGTGTGCTAGGGCCAGATGGTCCAATGGTAGGGCGTGTCGTCTTCGACTTCTGCTCTCTGTCAGTCAGTGTCAAATATCAAATATCATTACGAACCTTTAAAACTGATGCTTTTCCATCCTGGGCGCTCGCTCGGCGCTCGCTTGGGCCAGGTTGTCCAGTTGAAGGCCGTGTCGTCTTCGGTTTCTGCTCCTCCGTTAGCTCATTCCAAACATGGTTACGAACCTTTCTTGAAACTGCGTTCCCGTCATTGCCCGGGTCCATGGCGCTCGCTGGGCGCCTGCTAGGTCCTGCTTGACTTTCTTGCATGTTGTCCATGTCCTTTGGCACGTGAATTGAGCTGAAAAACGCGTGAATGGAGGACTGTTGAGCAGGCGTGGTAAGCAGTTCGTGTAAGTGACAGACGCATCTTGCCCACGACGCGTCTCTATCGCTGGACGTCATAGCACGTGGTGCCGACGTCGGCGCGCCACAATCCATAACGGGTAGAGCGATTTCCTCGAAGGCGATTGATCCGGTCGGTCGTACCGCGTGATGCAGGCGAACTTCAAGCAAGTAAGGCCCGCGTGAGTGAGAGTGCAGCAAGATCGCGCATTGAATTTGAAATTGGCTACTGTACAAATACTGCAAAAACGCGTCAGTGGTTACGCGGGGAAAGTCCGTGTCAAGTACTTGCCATAGTAATATGACCGTCAAGCGTCTGTGCCACATCCGTTCCTTCTCCACCTCAATCCAACCTACAGAGCGCGAAATGCTATCTAAAAAGCATGGTATTGATTTATCAGTCACCGTGCAGAGTTTGGAGGTGGATAGGCCATGACGGAAACTCACCGTACCTGACGTGAACACCGTGTCAGAGCCACTGCTCCGACCTCCATCGCTGTCCAGAACCCCCATAAAATCTTCCTTGATGGATAGAGTCTAGCCCAGAAGACTTTCACAGAGAGAAGTGATGGGTTGTGCGAGTTCTTCGAGGGGATGTTGCAGAGGCTTCCAATGATCGTTGCTGTCATCGTCCTCGAAGGTGAAACTAAAAATAGAATTGAAGGACGTACGAGCGCGGATTCCCGTCGTTACAGAGTTCATCGACTATAGAACGTTAGATTTCAAATTTAAACATGTTGTGGATGCCGGTGTGTCGAGACTTGAGACGTCGGTCGTGTTCCCATGCTGGCCTGACCACAGACTCTAAGTGTGTGGTCGCCATCCGTGAACCGTGTACCCGACTGA
This sequence comes from Rickenella mellea, assembly GCA_004355085.1. Lineage (NCBI taxonomy): Eukaryota > Fungi > Basidiomycota > Agaricomycetes > Hymenochaetales > Rickenellaceae > Rickenella > Rickenella mellea. Next base: position 174,602 of record ML170160.1, read on the forward strand.
CTCTGAGTGAGTCGGATACGCGTTCACCCCCCACTGACTCTAAGTGAGTGGGGGGATCGTAGGACCAGACATGGTGCGTCTGCAGATGACGCGTCAATGGTGGTGAACGTGTTTCGCTGTACTCACTAGTAGATCGACTGAACGACAGTCGGAACACCCATTGACTGTTCGAAAAAAGCTTGAATGATTGAGTCATAGTATAGAGAGTATGAGAGCGCAGGCTAGCGATAGTTTGCATGGCCCAGAACGTGTTGAAGAAGATAGGTGGGGCTTAGTCGGCTCGAATTGTGGCACAACATTGCCCAATCGGGTCCTGTTCTGATTAGGCCGCTGCCCATGGGGTGCCACGGAGGTCACCGTTGTTGAGGATGCGTTGATGCGTTGAAATCGACGACGACGAGAGGCAGTGTTGTGGTGAGAGACTTGGGACGCGTCGTGTTCCGTTACGTGATCGTCCAAATCGGGATTTGCATTGAATATCTCAAGACTGCCCTAATGCTAAGAAAAACGGGAAGTGCAGGATGTTTTAGTTAATATATATAAACCCATTTCCAAGCTCAAATTACACCTAAGGTTCTTTGATGTTGCGTAGTCGCGTCTTATGCATGAGTGATATCACACTTGTCACACTTACCCAAAGCGGTGGTGTGGCGTGAAGTGTTGACTCATTCTCATGGCTTCAGTTCTTTGCACAACGTTCGGAAGACTACTTCAAATTAATATTAGATGCAGGGGGGAATGTATATGAGTGATTTCGCATAGTTTTATATCTGAGAATGGGACCTGACGTAGGGTTTTCGCAGTCACCGCCACCCTGGGTTCAAGTCCTCTCCTCCCTCCTCGAAAGAATATCCCCACCACCCCACAGCCTTACTATGCACACAAATCACTTTCATCAGCCACTTATTGGCACGACACGATTATTTGGAGTGTGGAAGATGCCTTCCGAATGTGGCAACTGTTGTCCCGCCGCGCGCTCGCCTTCTCCTTTCGCAACTCCATTCACATCAAAATGTACATCGAATGCAAGGAAAAAGGTTTTGCCGCTGTGGCTCAATGGTAGAGCGTTGCTTTCCTAAGGCAAAGGCTGTGGGTTCGATCCCCACCAGTGGTTTTTACACAAAGAAGCTCCCTTTTTGGTTAATTTTTCCTTGCATGGTGTGTCTCATATTTTACAGCTGATTCAATAAATATTGATTAGCGCACTTTTTCGAAATCAACATAAGCAGCTTCTCATGGATAGTACAATATCTCACCAAAGGTACCGTTCACCGACTGCAGCAGTGCAGCTCGCAAATTTCAAACACTATGGGCAAACCTCAAGTCACGTGATGTTAAACTCTTTATGTCGTCCTTCACTAGCAAAACACTCAGCAATGGCACACTCAGCCTGCGATTCATGCAAAGGGCGCAAAGCTCACGCGTTGAGGCTACGCAAGCACCTGTAAGAGACGATGCCGAATGGGAGGTTGCACCAGCGGTGCGCGAGGCGTGGGGTCTGAGTTCACCAAACGCAGATGAGTGAGCATTTCGGGAAGGCACAAGATGTTTGGAGGGCTCATGTAGCCTATCAGCACAGTGGAACACGATGCATCATATCTACCGTTCCTATTCGGCACGCATGACGTCGAACCGAAACTCAAAGGGCGCCGTGCTTTCAACAAGCATGGTGTGGAAGTAGACACAGTGCGTAGTTCATATCCACAGTTTCTTATGTCCAACGACTGGCCATCCGTAGATCAAAGTTGAAGAAAAGGTTGACATTTCTGCTGACTTTCCGGCGGGCATGCGACCCACGTCCCTGTCAGGCGCTGGTGGTAGTATATATCGCGAACAAAAGGGAACTTCCGAAGACGCATCGGCGAAAACAAAAGGGACTAGCAAGGGAAAAGAAAAGGCGAAACCCGTGCAAGTTCTTCAAATGATTTCCGCCGACGCGGACGTCGGCGTAGATCTACGTGCCTCACGGGCCAAGGCTCAAGGGTTTATGCGACCTGCTGGTGTGGACAGCCCTTCGTCGACAGCGGTGGTCAAATCCGATGGGAAAGCTCGAAAAAGATCAAATTCAACTCACGCCTCTGCGGTCGCCGATGTCAATGGATTCGCCGATGTGGAGTCCAAGCCGAAGAAAAAGAAGAAGAGAACGTCGGGGGAGTGACGCTATTTGATGGTCAACACGATTTGATTTTTTGTTTATTATTGGGCTGCAAGGAGGCGCAAGCGACAGGTGAGTAACTCCTCGTCACCTCGGAGTCGACTGCGATCTGCGCTCACGTTTTCAGTAACTATTATAGTGTCATATTTAGTTTTGCATTCCTCGTTATCGATGGCATCTTCATGTGATGAATTGCACGCGGTGGGACCATTGCTATAGCTTGAACGCCGCCCAAGACAAATGCTCGCCTGTTCAAGATCCTGTTCGCCGATAAAGCAAAGCAATACCTAACGTTGACGGCCATGTTGCGGACGCGAACGACGAATCTGCTCATTGAAATGGCTGTACGGTATGTCCATTGAATCATTTACTACATTGGTGTAACGAGACCATCACGGATATGAAAGTGCGACTACTTGCAGATAAAGTGGCGCCCGCCACATCTTCCGCATTCGGACCTAGCGCGCGCCTCTCGCAGGCTTCGAAATTGAAAACAACCGTTGCACGCATCTCTTATCTCAGCCCGCCGCCGCCGCCACCGCGTCTTTTGTGTGCTTCTGACCGGTTATCCAGTGTTCTCCAGGATTCGCGCGCAGCGCTGTTCTTTGATGATCGTGAGACGGCTTCGTGCCGTGAACTAGGTCCCGGGAGAGTCTGAAGTACGCGAGCTTGTATCAAGGGCGAGTGGATCGTGCGAGCATGATCGAAGGCGCCTTGTACGACACTGAACGCTGGAGGGGACACACCACGAAGGTTTTTACGCGACTGGCTGTGTCAAGACCTCCACGGATGCCGTACGCACGGATCAGCTTCCCGTCGACGGCCATCGACTGTTGCTTGATACTCTTCCTGTCCGCTAACAACCTGGATCCACCATAATTGTTGTTGCAACACGTACGGTCACCCGCGGGTACGGTGGTACGCCGCAACCCTTTCGATGGCCATGAAGTGCCGTCATCCCGGTCATTCCGATGTTTTACTACATCATGCAGTATGTAAAGTCGCGGTGAACTTGTTGCGTGTCTTCTGCCGTTCTGGGGTTTCACTGGTGAAGATGCGCGACTACCCAATATGCACTACGTTGTTCGCTGGGTCCGTCATACGAGTTGCGGTGCCCCATATGCAATAGGAGATCTTGGGTCCCAAGACGAGCAGTTTCCTTGGGAGATGTGCTTGGGCCTTGTCCTCCGTCATGCCTCGCCAGTGGCAGTTGACACACTGCGTAAGGACAGGAACTCAGACTCTAACATGCTAGATCGTGCTTGGCAAATGATTTGCCATGTAACTCGTCGCCCAGCGGTGAGGTGAAATAGTTTACAGCACCACATCTAAGGTCGAGTCATGTTTCAATGTTGGAGTCACGTCGAGTCAAATCTTCACTCAAATTCTATAACAACTCCATATTCAAAGCTACGCACCGTAGATGTTATATAATGCATAATAATTGCAGCCACAATTGAGCGCCAAGTGATGAAACACTCATGTTGTCTCTGCGGCATAACGCAACGCCAAAAATCTTCCAAAGAACGGAATCTTTCGGACGAGGCTAGTCCCTTCTTGAAAATAAAGCTGCTTGACTGCCGGACATGGGCATTTCGGAATAGTTCCGTGAAGTCACAAGTTCGCCGCCCTCCCAAAACCGACATAGTTGTGGAGTCACGGCGATCGAGGCCACCGTTGGAAGCGAGATATGACATTTCCCGACGCGACTTACCATATACGCATAGTGATCCAGAGTGCATAATGAAAGGGGGACGCGCCAGCGTCAATTCGAATTTGACACGTTTACCCCCTGCGGCGCACACAGGAATTATGGAAAAAAATCCTAAGAAATTCCAAAAAAATGAGTTAGGCTCTTGAGTCAGAACTTTCCATGTGCACAGTCACCTCGCGACCGCTGGGTTTATCTGGAAGAACTGTACATCGCGAAGTATATGGTCGTGCAGAGGCTGAATAGCCTATCACTAATTAGGTCAGCCTCCGCCCGCTAGATCGACCTTTCCAAAGTTGGACTTTGCGCCGGACAGCGCCGTTGGCAGTATTTCTGACTGCTTGGCAAACTGAAACGACGGGGTTTACGATGCGCTATACGCGAATGTATTAGTGGCGACCGAATGACGCCTGCTATAAATTTTTATGCACAACACATTCTCCGTAGGTTTAGAGCCTTTCGCATTGTCCCTTCGGTCAAGTTCGGTGGTCTAAAGAGGAGTAAAACCTCCAAACCTGGCGCACAAAGCAAAGGCACCGTACTGATGTTGCCTTGTTCGAAGATTAAAGGCCGGTTTTGTTCTTTTATGTCTTGGCCGACAGCTGAATGCGCTGAAGTGTCGTCGGCTAAAAATAGCGCTGGCAGGGACAACCAGGGATTTTGAGAAATAGACCGAAATTTGGTCCCGAGTTTCACGGAATCTGAAACGCCGATCTTACTTGAAACGCGGTCGGGCATTTTCCCGCGGGTCCATGTGCAACGCAGCTCAGCAACGGAATGCAGTAAAGCGATGGAAGCGGCACGGCTAATCGAATGATTGTAACGCAAAAATCGTAAAAGTGATCGGATGTTTTGACAAAACACGGCTGCGGTACCGGGAAACAATGGTATGTTTTTTTAAATAATTTCTGGTTCTCGGGCAGGGCGGTATATGCGTGTCGGAGCGCGGAGGCACGAAAGCGGCAAGATGTGCGGGTAGCGAAGGGAGTTGATGAAAGGGGAAGGTAGTATACGCCCGGCGAATGATTTGCGGCAAGTGGCGAACGTAAGGGATTGGTTCTGGGCCGACTGGTTCGGACGATGAAGTGGGAAAAAGGGAAGAGATGATGGGAGTGAATCTGAGATTAGCGGGAGTAGTAGAGGTGCTAATTGGGAACACTGACACCCCGTCGCGAGGACACGTGCCGCTGTCTGCAATCCCAGATTCCAATGCAGATGCAGTATAATAGACGCGAATCAAGCAATCTTCCGTCCTTCCAATTCTCCTCTCCCTCCTCATACATCCACTATTTAGCCCACCCCCACTCCGCTTCGCCTTCAACGCATGTCCGAGTTCCCCCTCAGACCCGTCTCCCAACTCTCCCATAGTCGTACACCAACGCCTTCCCCGATGTCGCCCACAACTTCAGTCAGGATGCCTCCGCTTTTACTTCCGCACGATGCCCCATCTGCATCCGCTCGCGGTGGACCCCCACGCCCATGGACTCCTTCGTCTCTCAATGGTACTCACTCATCCTCACTCCGAAATCCTCAACGTCTAACAACCCATCCAGACGTCGATCTAACTGCTGCTCACGAGCAAGGCAGCGCGCCACCGCGCCGTTACCCCGCGCCACCTACGGGTCACGACCTCATGGCTTTATTTCCTCCTGTCCCTCCGGCAACTATCAAAGACCCCGCAGGTGCTCTCCCTACGTCAGGCTGGTTTGAGCGACAGGAGCGTGCATTTTTCGCGCGTGCCGGAGCCGAAATAGTACGCGTTCGTAAGGACGGAGCGCAGCCGCAAGAGAAGCGGGCGACGCAACCGCAGGACGGTGCCAAAGTGGGGATGAATGGAAGTCCTCGCGTTTGGCCTCATTCAGCGTCCCCGCCGCTTCTCCTCCCTCTCGGCACCAATCCACCTGCCCCGCCGCATATTCCACATGGAGGTCATTCGAAGTCGAGATCCTTGCATCACCACCCCCATCCGCACCCATCGCCGCCCGATCCACGCGCGCCACATCTCTCGCCTGTCCAACCCACGTCTCCCATGCATCAAAATCACTCCGGATCGTCTCCATCGACGTTATCAGCGCACTCTCGATCACCGCCAAACCCTCACGCTCAGAGTTACCCAGGTGGGAAACAGGAGCCCAGCGAGGACGGTTACGATGATCCAGAAGAAGCTTGGCGCAAACCCATGCCGCACGCCGAACGACGCCGCGCCGGGAAGCACACGAAACGCGTCATTGTGCGGACTTGATAACATTCTGTTTTCCATTTGCCTTCGCCAACTTCCATCCGCGCATCTCGGGTCCTTGTGCCATGATGGCTGGTGATCTCTTCCATCTGTCCATGTCCAACTTTCCTTCGCCGCGGACCCGGGATCGCGCCCGCACACGTGCCTAGCACCGACTCAAAGGGTATCGCGTTGGTCGTGGTTCGCGATGATGATGTATATGATGTACGTGCATAGCCCCGTTGCTATCACCGCACCTGCAGGGTCAAGCACACATATTCTCTCTTGAGTTGCATTCCTCCCACTTCGCATTCATATCCACTCCCTGCATACTCTTTTGTACCGCGAATTTTTTGGACGCGGATTAACTATGTGCCGCCGGGAGTGGTTTCATTGATGCACAGATAATGTTTCCTGCCAACCATAGATGTCGATAATTTATACGCTTCGTTCATTTTGTTCTGATCGCTGTTACTCATCTCCATAATTCTCTTACTGTCAATCTTGCAATGCATAACCCTGCCTCTTATAATCTCGTTGAATGTCATCGTAGCCTTGTCAATCTCCGCTTCACCGCCGCGCGTGGAAAAGAATCTCAGCGCTAAAAATTGTAAACACGTCCGACGATCATTCCCCGGCCGAATTCACTGACTCAGCCCAATACCACGATAAGCACAATGTATGCATGCACCTGGCAGACATGTAGAATTTTTGGTTTCATCTACGGATTCCACCAGGGCCGATTCGACGCGCAGCACGTCGAAAGACAAAGCAACGCACGAACCTGGCGAACCCCTTCACCCCTTCATACCATCAATAAAACAAAGCAAGGCAAAATTGGAGCCGAAGAAAACAAGGTAACTACCCCGCCCATTCTTTTCATTACCGCCACACTTAAAAATGTCCTGGCAGGACAAATCGAGAGTTGCCACATGGGCAGACACTAAACAAGACGATCCACAGACGCAACAAAGACACACAGCCGCGGATGCAAACGTAGACTTCCGTGCTACCCCTTCCGCCCCTTGCCATGCACATCAAATTTCTCAATTCGGAACGGCACGAAGAAGCAAACACGATCGAGAGACAATGCAGATCTGGCTCCGAATCTTGGCGAGTCCGCCTATTGATTTCCTCTTTCGAATGGGGGGAAAGATGCAGCATATTTTTGAACGAACGCCAGGACACCCCATTTGTCTGAACCCCGTCCTTTGTCCGGCTGCTCCATTTATACACATCTCCGGCGCCAGTCTATTTGTCGGGATTGAAATGCATTACGGTACAAATGCGCCACCGGCGACTCAACAAAGACGAGCCCGGCCCCGATCGGGAACTCTGAGTTGCCCTGCCGGCTTGGCGGCATCTATATCGGTCCGAGAACACCGGCTTCTAACCATTAAAACCCCAATTGGGACGTGCATGCATGCATCCTCTCGATGGAAGATCGCAGAGGAGTGGGAAGGACGGGCTCCTGATGCCAACTGCAAGCTGAGTGATGGCAGGCGTGGATTGTGAAGCGAAGACTCTTGCAAATCGTCCTGTCCCGTCGGAGCACCTCGTAAGATCCGCGTAGGCGCATATAATGAAGAGGCGATCAGGTCGATATGCGAGTGATCATGATCTAATAACTGTGCTCTCACCAGGGGTGCGAGTGTGGACGGGAGACATAGGGAAAACTGAGTCTTTCTCACTGAATTTTTCCTGGGGAACATCGCATTCGGACGCGCACCCCCCAGGATTGAAGGGGATATGAGTATTTCCAGAGCTTTAGTTGTATTACGCGAATACCACTCCCGCGGCGCATCGAAGGATTCTCGGGCTCTTTCAGTTATAGCGGCTGCTGGGTGGCAAGTGTGCTTAGTGATCTAGCGCCAGACTCACCGGTGAGGGTTGCCCGTATTTTGGCAAACAACCGAAGTAGCTGAACTACTCACGAATTCGAATCAGAACCACGAAGATGAGGCATCAAGGGAGGGAGAAATGGTAAGGTAAACGGCATACAACATACTATTTGAACTCATGACGAAATGAGATTACACAGTGGTGACCCAGCAATCAAATGCCAAGCGCCCCACATCGTATTGATTGTTCGCGTAGCCACAAGACTGGCGTGGGGCGCTGAAAACGTCGCAGCTCCTATAGCTATCATCAGCATATCATATCGCATTGCATGTCCATGGCGTCAGTCTGAGTCTAACCCATGATTGTGCCTTAATTTTGGCTTGCGCATCCGTAAAAGTACAAGTCGCAACCCAGTGTCAGTGCCGTCAGCGCTAGTGGATATTTCTGCAAAATGGCTTGATCCAACAAGACCGTGAGCCATGCACCAGGATGGAGGCTATCGGTTGGATACACGATTCAGAGAAGAGGTAGCCATGTGGTTCGCAAGAAGTCTGGACTCCAATTTGTCGAGCTTCGGGAAATACCCTCAATACTGAGGGTACCTATAGAAATGAGCCCTTGAAATGTTGAACGGTACATTACGATAGAGTCGGTGAGTTGTCAGTATCCTTTTGCAAATAGGTTTGATAGGAAATTTGATGCAACGATTGTGAGGACGACTTGGGGGTTCAAAATACAATTTGATCGCTGATCATCGGCTATCAATTTCGTCACAAAGGTGCAAAATAGGGTCAGTGCCATGTATAACCTGTCTCCTTGGTGTGCAATTGGAACCGGGGAGAGTATCCAAAGCGACAGGCAGGACTTGACATATTCTTGCGCTGGAATGGAAGCATGGAAAGTTTGGGACAACACAGGTTAGGAAGCGTTGTTCTTGAGTCACCCTGCAATCCGAGGGCATGATTGTTTATGCCCTATTCTCCGGTTGGTCGTCGTTCCGCTCTCGGGAACGACGCCGCGGAACGTACAGCGATGAAGTACAGGCCGTCAGAAGGTGTAGACCGCGTCGAAGTGAGTACGCTTGATAAAGGACATTCATGATAAATCGCGAAAAGACATGGGAAAAGGTAATCTCAAAAATAGGACAGTCAAAGGCTTTGTGATTATCGATAGAGAGTGGTCATTGGGTGGCGCTTTCAGCTACGAGTCGCCAAGTTACTTTTTGCGCTCAAAACTGGTCCATCCGTGATGTCATTGGGATTTTTTGCCTACGCTTCGTTTGTGAGAAGCTACAATAAGGCACCCTATTTGAGGGAGAATGTCGACAAAACACATCTGAATGATTCGTTAGTAGGCAGAGAGGCGAGTAGAGTTTGAATCCAGAACAAGCTGATCGTCACCGGAAGATTTGGGGAATGGTCGTTTCTCGATATGAACGATCTGCTCGGAAATCGGGGATAAACTCCTCCCCCAACAGTGCCAGAATATGAAGCAATAGAAATAAACTGACCAGGCTCCTTAATTACTCCGTGACTGAATAGCTAGGCAGCAATATTGACATCAGTCAATAGAAATTACCCAAACGGCCGAGGGTCATCGGACGGTGTTCCGCGCCAGTGAGGGAAATATCGCAGGCATGATTCGTCTCCTTCACAGTCCAATGAGATATTTCACACACCAGATACAGAGCCCGAAACTGTCTGGCTCGTAACGTATTTCGAAGTTGTAACTGGCACTTCGCGCTGTCTCGTTGCAGACAAAATAACCCACACAGAAGGGTAACGAGATCCCATGATCTGCCTCCGTAATTACATCGCGGGGAAATAGCCAGTCGGTTCCTCCTTCTCACCCAGACGATGTAGATGATCGGAGACAATCGAATCCGGGCTTGACTGCGGTGCCATTATATGACGGCATACTAGTGCCATGCCGCTCTTAGCCGATCGCCTGAAGATTCGCAGGCTAACGTTCACGCAAACCAGCGCTAGGAGAGCACAATTATGGGTTTGGAGTAATGGGAGACCAAGGTACAGCCGGGGCAAACCGCGAGAAGAGGTCGAGATTCGGCGCCATTGCGGTGGTAAGTTTTGGACGCTGAGATCCGACTCGGTTGGCAGGATCGCTGGGACATACGGAACTTTCGGGCGTTGAGCTGCACGGAGGCTGTCATGGGTAGATCGTGAGCGTAGTTATAAGGTCCAAGGAGAGTGCATAGAGTGTTACGAATAGCCTAAGGCACCCTGAGCCTTTGTGGCGTCGGAATCAATTTACGCTTCACCTGTATTGCTAGGACTTGAAGCCGAAGCCTGTCCAATAACGTTTGGAGCCAACCGTCGATATCAAATTGGGCCCATGGGAACAAAATTAGTCGCGTCACCAGCGTGGTGTATGATAAGGCTGAAGTTTCTATGCCTTCTTCGAAGCTTTGGTGTATGCGAATTTAAGCGGAGCCCGATTTTATGGAGAGTTGCGGGGAATCATGGGTTCTTCTCCATAATGCCTGGATCGTGATCTGATGGGTTCGTTGTTGAATTTATTAGGTTGCTACCAGGCGGACTTGGAGCTGTTCCTGCGTATCATATGCGCAACCATATACCATCAAATTTGAACGCAACCGAAGAATATACCGGACAGCCAGATAAAAGTTTGCTTAATGAGAAGCCATCCGCCACGGCGTTGAACGGGACACCTGAGTTTCAAAGCCTAATTGATGCAAAGGTCATTGCCAATCGGAAGCTGTTGAAACTCCAAATAAATGTGTGGGTCCAAAAGACAAGACTTACGGAGATCACGCCGAGAATCGCAAGTTACGCCAAAATGTCCCGATGACTCGTTGGAACGTCCGGCATCACGAAAAGGTCACAACCAAGTAAACAAATCATAAAATACGCGTTGATGTGTATCTTCCGACGGCACCATACATGTCGTGTATGCGATATGGTGCAGGGCATTAATATATCATGCGCGCTGATGTGGAATGTTAGCTTTGCACAGGTACACCAAATCGTGGGAGATACTCTCGCCAGCTTCAAATGGATCAAAACGTCTTCACGAGTTTGCAAAAAGTGGCCCTCGACAAATTGTGATCGCAGCGTGACAGATCATCGTTTGATGCTGTCGTGTATTTCAGTGACGAGAATGTGATCCGAAGACGATAAAAGTTAATGGCACAATGTTCTTTCGCCACGACGTGATAGGCGATGAGGAAGGACCCTTGGCAATTGGGTTTGATGCCTGGTCCAAAAATCGTCGAAATCTGGTCACTTTGTCCGGACAGGTTTTCAAAATTTTCTCGATCTATGTCCGGATTAGACCAGGCGTCACCTCGTAGACCACAATTTTGTCCGGACTTTACACCAGCCATCAAAAAATTTCCCAGGCGTAATGGAAGCCCAAAAGGGCCGAGAGAATCAAAAATTTCTCCTCCTGCAACGAATGAAGTGCTCGCCGCCTCGCCCGTTAGTGTGCGCATGTCGACGATGTCGACGTGCACTGTCATTTTCGTTGAAGGGCGTCGGGAGGAGAGACAGGACTGGAATGGCACAGATTTGTCCGGATTCAGGTCAGCCATTCCAAAAAATTTCCTCCGGATGTCCGGACTTTCGACCAGGGCTCGCGCCAAATTTTTCGAGATTTGTCCGGATAAAACCAGCCATAGAGGTCAAAAATCTGTAAATTTTGTCCGCATCGCGGACCAGGCATCGAACCCAATTGCCAGGGGTCCTGATGAGGAACAAGCTTTTGCAAGGAACATCTGAATCCATGTTGAGTCTAAGCGACACAATGACTCAGAAAACAAGGAACCTTCACTCAGCGTTCGGCTTTGCTGGATCCTCTCAAGCCTGGGCATTACAGTATTATGAAGACCGCCGAATTTCGACTGGGAAATTTATAAACTGTGGGTCTAGCCACGAGCATGCACAGATCTTTAATATATTATCCACCTCAGACAGAAATTTACGTACATGAAGGCTTTTTAAAGTTCCTCTTTGGCCAGCTGACCATCAACATGTTTTTCGTTCGTGTGAGCTGATTCAGTGGTTGTTCCACGTGAACTGTTGCAAGTTGTCGCAGAGTTACGTCCCGTCTGCAGAATTTGGGAAGTGAATTTCTGTCATTGATAATATCACGTTCTTGTGCAGAGCGAGGGCTGGGACGCGCGGCATCGACTGTCCCACTGGACATTAAATCACCATGGCTCGTCTGCAACATTTGTCCAAGCTGGCTGTTGATCGTGGAAATATTATCCAGCGGCGGTGAAGAGACATGCTCGAACATTCCCTTGGCGAAAACGTGTTGCGCGTGCGGAGAAGGGCCGCTCGATGATAGGTGAAACGTTTATACATTCCCAGATTTACAGGAGGTTGGTCCGGTCAGTTCGTTACTATGGTAAGATCGGAAGAACCTTCGCTCACCAAAGACCCTGCCCGACCTCGTTCGCTGTAGTTGTTCTGACGGAGTACAGTGTGTCTCGCGTGATGAACAAACCTTTGGAGATACAAGATCGACCGAAGGAAATCTCAGAATCTGATACAGAATGGCGATCAGGCTCTGCCGGGGATGAAGTGAAGCGAGATCTAAGCTTTCGCTTTGTACCGGTCCGCAGAAATACCATGTCGGGAGCACACACGATTGGACCACCAATATGTCGAATTAATGTGGTGATCTTCTAGTGTCGCGTTGTGAAAGGCCAGAGAGAAAACACGTCCATTAATAATAGTGTCAGAAATGTGGTTACTGATAGGCGGCAGCAAAGGAGGATGATATCACCGATCGAAAATTCTGCGTTTCGATAGACGCGTGTATGTTTTGAGCATCTCGTAGACACGTAGAGCCACGTACTAGGTTAATGGGTAGCGAGTTCCACACTACTGCTGTAACCCACAGCTGACAGAATGGCTGTTGCGAGTCTGTTGCATCACTGGCAAACGGTCACTGGCGGACACGTCCCGTGAAGAAAAGACCCGGAGCGCAGTAAAACCGTGTTATTTGCCATTGCTCCTTCTCCGCGGGTCCGACGAAGAAGCTCAGAGCCATCGAGCCCACGCTCGGCTTCTTCGGTCTTTCAAAGACATTCCATACTATGATGAAAACACAAATCAAGGGTAGAAGTCAGAATCGTAAGGTGCGCAGTAGATCAATCGCCAGTCGAACTTGATAATGCACGCACACTCGAACGCCTTCATTGGCGATTTGACAGTTCGATCGAAGGAGTAACATCAAGTTTCGTTAGACGACCTTGCAGTAGACATATTTAACCGTAAACATCACATCCAAGGTCGTGGTGAAGTTGCCAAAGTGTTATTCTGGGTAATGTGATGGTTGGACGCCTCGGAGTGCCCGTACGGAAGATGCCCATCTTGCCTATTCCTGTTGACTCTAGTAATCCTGGTGGGCTCTCCACCTCTCCTTGACTCTGCGACGCGGCATTGTGGTTTAAGATTTGGAGTCGCATAAAAATAATGAACTTGAACATGAACATGCCATGCTGGCGTTACTTCACAAGATGTACCATGCTCACCAGCATATGTGATGCGGACTTCAACGACTCAGCCACATGTGTACTGTACATGTGATAGTGCTTTGCACGGAGTGAAACAACTGGCATCAACCAGCAACCTGCAAGTGCCTCATCAATGGATAGCACCGTTGGCTGAGTGGGGGTGAGGTCATTTTGAAACATTTAAAATTTACCATTTATTCACATGACTCAATTACGAGCTCTGCGGCGAATACCTCTTGCGCAAGGAAGTTTTTTTCTCGTGGATTTCGCATCCCTCCGGGATCCAACCTCGTACGGTATGTAAGAAAGTCAGTTTTACCCAAAGCACACCGCATCGATCTGCTTACCCATCACGTCTCCAAGAATATTACGATCAATCAAGTCACCGTGTATGCAACTGGCGCATGCATTGTCGCGTTGCAGCATCCTGCGCTTCTGGCTAAGATATTACAGACTCCTTTGTGTAAGAGTTCGAGTAGCTTGAAAGGTAATAGAATATAATCCACGACGATAATATCCCAGCCGCCAGATTCTTCGAACTGAACATTCAAGTAGTATTAGATGGTTCCTTGCGCCAAATAATGTCATGGAGCGGATGAACTCGATCAGACCTCGAGTTCCTTTTCTCTACGGGACGGACCACACAAGTCGAGATAGCGCGAGGCAAAGTATGCGTCACGCGAAGTTCTGATAATTTGAGAGGTGAAAGAGGTGGAGCAAGGGAGATATCCATTGGCTTGTTAAATGATTGGGGGATTGCGATATTATTCTCCAAGTTTGGACGACACAGCTTGGAAGGCAAAAACGATGGTTGGGAAAAAGTGCCGTCGTCGCACATACAAGCCCGATTGAGAGTGAAGTGGTGTGGATCCACCAGTCTGTTGGTACCGTAGATGGAAGTTGAACGATTGGCCTGTCAAGAAGGCCTGGAGGATTTGCACCTTAATCACGAACAGGGACGACGGAGATCACGAACTGGACATATCGACAAGGACAACGACAGGAAAGCGATGTCTGATGTCGTGCAATGGAAGTATCGCACAGCAAGGTTGATATATCCCGTACCTCGTATTGATTGGTTGCTGGTTCAATAGTGGGAATCGAAAACTCAATAAGTTTGCAATAGGGAAGAATTCCTGTATTGGCGATGTTGGCGGTGAACACTGCACCGTCGGGAGTGGATTCTGTGTACAATTGTCATGAGACTGCCCCGAATATTGGCTGCATGAGTGATGTAAGTACGCTTTTCGCTGAGAATGAACGATCGCTAAGGAGGAGTACGTCCGATCCTAGCTGAGGCAGGTCGCTAGTTCGCCGTTTTGGCTCCCTTTCCCGTAACTTAGTACTACAGTACCATTTCGAAGAATTTCCGGGCGACTGACGCTGCGAAGACATGAACGGGTCAACGAAGAATTATCGGCTTATTTGACTCACATTGCTGGCCAGGCGGTTTTCGTCCTATAAAGTATTTCCTGGCGTGGTCAATGTTGGTTAGGACACGCACTTCCCACCCATTTTAAACGTAACACCACACTTTCAAGGTGGGTTATTTGGCGGCTCACAGCGTAAAAATATTGTCCAGCAGAAGATAAGTTCTATGTCATCGTGTGATATCAAGTCCCAAATGTATCAGCCAAATATGAAGCGAAGTCACCTAGTAGTATGTCAAGGAAAGAATGTGTCTAGCGCTCCTCTTACGATTGATTCGCGGTCGTGAGGTTCAAGTTGTCCCAAAGAAGGAACTTGAGGTATTACGTCACGCGTAAGGTGTCACAAACACGAGTATATATTGCACTCATCACCGTGGCGTTTCCTGACTTGCTGTATCCAGCAATACACACTTGTTTCCTCGGTGCATTCACATTTTTCATTCTGTCTCTGCTACGCCGAGTTTTACCTTCGTCCATGGTACGCTTCTCCTTGTAATTGCAGCCTGAAGA
This sequence comes from Rickenella mellea, assembly GCA_004355085.1. Classification (NCBI taxonomy): domain Eukaryota; kingdom Fungi; phylum Basidiomycota; class Agaricomycetes; order Hymenochaetales; family Rickenellaceae; genus Rickenella; species Rickenella mellea. Next base: position 189,971 of record ML170160.1, read on the forward strand.
GATCTCAGGTCGTGTCTCTGATACTGTAGTCTAAATCATCAAAGGCGCGGTCGGCTGCAGATCGCCAAATGGACGAGCGGATCGTGCAGTTCTGTGGCGTCACGGGCTCTTCGTGAGTTTTACATGTTCCCCTCCACGTCTTGACATTACCCGATCGCGTGTTTTCCAAGACATGCATGTGGCGCGGGCTGACTCGTATTCGCTTCAGGACGAAAGATGCGAAACGCTTTCTAGAGAAGTACAAACGCTTAGATGTCGCAATAGATGCGTTCTACAACAACCCAAGCGAATTCGCTACCCCTGGCGTTCAACGAGTGAACGTCGATCGTGTTCTGACCTCCTTGTTTGACAAATACAAGGGTGCGCCACCAGTGACTCGGTTTCATTAGTTAGCTCATACACGATCGGTTTTAGACCCGGACGGAACAGAAATTACTATCGATGGCACGATCAAGCTTTGTGAAGATTTAGGGGTAAACCCGGAGGATGTTGTGATGCTCGCCGTGGCGTACGAGCTTAAATCACCATCGGTGGGGCAATGGACTAAGCAGGGATGGATAGAAGGCTGGAAGTCACTTGGGTGAGATGCGTCATAATCTTTCTTAGGATCAAACATGCTCAAGTCCTTATTCTTGCAGATGTGACTCACTAGAATCGATGAAACGCGAAGTTCACGAACTCTCGAATAGACTGGCTTCGGAACCGGGATATTATAAACAGGTCTACGTATTTACGTTCAACTTTGCGCGAACAGACGGCCAGCGGAGTATTCGTGAGTAATTGGTCTTTTGACGTGACAATAATCTCTGAAGTTCGCTCGCAGCACAAGAGACCGCGCAGGCGTTCTGGTCGCTGTTAATACCGTGTGGATTGAAAGGAGGAGCACTCTCGCATTTACCACCTGATGATGATGAGGAAGATGTTGATATGGCTGATAGCGAGGACGAGGGATGGAAAGAGGAATACACGCAATGGTGGTTTGACTTCATGAACGAGAAAGGAGGGAAAGGTGTCAGCAAAGACACATGGCATATGGTATGCAATCAAATGCCGGGTTGTAAATGGCTACTCATCTCTGGTTTGTTGTTTTCTTTTACGCACAGTTCCTGGATTTCGTTCGTTCGATTGATTCAAAATTCGAAAAATACGACGAGACAGGTGAGTGTTCGCCTCATGATGCCAATTCTTTCCCTAATCCTGATACGCCATTAGCTGCATGGCCATCGACTATCGACGACTTCGTTTCATATGCAAGGCAGCGATTGGCCTCGGAATCGTAACGGTTCAATCGTGCATTTTCTTGGTGTAGATTTGTTGTCTGTGTCGCTCTGCTGAACTGACACTTGCTTTCCCGGATATCTGTATACTGATTTCTTGTTGTGTCACACCCTTCGGGCGGATTCGTCCGCCAGTCCTGGTGAACTAATTGTGATTGTACTGTACATGGGTTTTGGACGACCTCCTCAGGCGCCAATCCGGCCGCCGGAATTCGAAATGAAGGTGGAATGTGATTATCGTCACTCATCTGACAGATCGCAGCCGAAAGATGATGGAGATCAAGCCGTGATTAGCGCAGGCAAGAATGGTGCATCGTCGACAACTGATAAACGAGGTTCACCAGTTGCTGTGGCCGCAGCAGCCATGATTATCCCTGCTTCGCTGCGCGAGTGAGGAACGCAGATCAGCTTGGCGTCGATCAAAGCGCTGGTTTATCAAATTTCGCGTAACTCACCTTTCTGCCACACGGATCACTGCGTCTTTGCGATCTTCACCTGCAATATGTTGCAATGATAAAATGTCGAGGTACGTCAACGCGTAGGACGTGCCGAATGACCGCGTCAGCGAGTCTTGTAATTTTTTTCTCAGCCAAAGCTCATCGAAATCACGGCCGGGAATAATGGAAAGCCGGATGTAACGGGTTGTTGATTTGAGAGGCGTGCTGACCATCGTCCTGTAATATGTGATTACGATGCAGACACTTTCTGTCTGAGGGATGATGACACGTCTAGTCACAATGTGACCTCCGCTTAATCTCCTCTCTGCAAGGCTGACGAGTCAGCACCGTCCCTTGCTCTATACGATATATGCGAAAATGTTCCTGATCTATTGTTTTTGAATACTTTGAGGCGTTGTAAAACAGTTGCGGCGCAGTTCCATTTTATTGCTTCATCAAACCACGTCGAGACGTTACCACTTTTCTGGTTCGGCGATAGCAGGCGACAAAGAAACACGATTTCATGGATGATATGTGTGAGACCGGGAATAGGTCCTAAATGGAGGTGCACTTGATAGTCGCTTGCTCTGAGCTGCCGACCGTAGTTTCGTGTCGCGTGCGGCATGTTTGAGCGCAGGGTTTCAAGGCGTGTCGGTGCGGCCGGCATCGGCTGATGAATAGATGTGTATCATGACGTAATATCCATAAGTCATTTAGTGTTAACCCCAAGCCACGACCTGTGGTTCGTTCATCTTCACACTTCCCTCTTCTCGTTCTGCCACATCATCCAAAAGCCTTCAGTCCTGGACAGCTGTTATACCCGGCATATTGTCAAAGTAACTTGCGATTAAATGCTCTCAAGCTTGTCTTCTTTCGTTTCCACGAATCTCAACTTCGTCAATTCCAAAGATGACGCGAAAGAGAAGGACACTGAGGTCAGAACGGAAGTAGTTCCGCCTCAGACGGAAGAGGTGCAAGCAGACAGTCTTAGGCGTGCAGAAACGGTCGTCGACGAACAAGGCGTGAAGAAAAAGAAGGAGAAATCGGCAAATGAGGTGCGTTTCTACGTATGCCAAGAGAATTTCCAAACTCATTTCCTGTCTTGCAAACGAAGACTTTTATCGTCGTTCGACCACCGCCGTCGGTTTCCAACCATCCACTGAATTTACAGCTTCAGATGGTCCCGCCGCAGACCAAGGACAAGTCAATGAACCGTCGATCAGTCGATTTCTCTAATCCAGGCGAAGGGCTCGCAGAATTTAGCCAAGGGGACGTCCCACTCACGCGACAAACTTCCGGACGTTCAAATAGATCTGACGTGTCTATGTACTCCAATGTGTCGTCGATGACGTCCGTCTCGTCATTAGGTTCAACGAACACGACCGCATCCGGACGACGCATGATCATCCCTCTGTACAACCTCAGCGCGCACAACGTAATGACAAACACGGTTCTAGACGCCGGCACAGATGCTAAAGTCGCCAAATTTCTCAAGCGGAAATTAGAAATGTGTGGCCTGGTTGAGCTGGAAGCTCATGAAGTATGGGGGCCAAAAACTGACGACTTCCACCGGGTTCCAACGAGAGATGGCGAGACTACCCCATCCGCCTCTCAGTTTAGTCACAACGTCCACGACTCTCCACAGACGCCTACGTCATCAGCATTATCACTTTCATCCGCTGGAGATCACCATTCTCAATCAAAAGCAACTCCTACTCCCCGTAATCCCCTTCCAGGTCAGCCACCGAATGGTGCAAAGAAAATATTTGGTAAACTATTCAAAAAGAAAGAAGGATCGGGCAGTCAATCTCCCACTATGTCGATCACCCCAATTCCGGAGACCCCTACACCATCTTCGAAAAGGTTATCCATACCATCATCTATCATACCCCCATCATCTCCTTCACGAAGGGCAGCATCAGAGAGTAACCAGGGATTAATTCTACAGCCAGCCGTCCTTGGGATTCAGCCGATCTTGATATCCGCGAACAATCCACCCATAGGACGACCTACGAAATATGTTTGGGTCGCGACAAAATGGCTGAAAGGATCCGAGAGTGTTCTTGTAGGTATGATGAGCAAATTGAACTCGGACAGGAGTGTCGTACGTGAGCCAGGCGCCGAGGTGGAGGTCCGTTTTGAATGGATTCGGGGGAAGAGCCATCATCGACGAGGAGGAACAAACGCTACGTCTCAGGGGAACGGCAAGCGTGCATCCTTGCTGATTAACAAGTCCAACACTCCATCGCAGTCGTCACTGAATGACCATGCGCGCACGCACACACCTAGCGGTTCCAAGAGAGAAGAGAAGAGGACAACCACCGCAAGTCCACCAGGAGGACGGCGATCCCTCGAGTCCCATCGATCTCAGTCTCCCCGTCCGGAATCAACAACGAATGCGTCCCAAACGTCCGCAAGCGACGAAGGAACGGATAAACTTATGCGAACGCGGAGCCGTGCACGAACCGATGGTGATGACGACGGTGAAGTGTCAGATCCGGAGGACTCAGAGACGCCATGGAGCTGTACCATCAGCTTAACCCCAATCTCGAATCCGCGACCGCAGCAACATATGTTGTTGAATCTCCCTTCTCGCGCCCATGCACGCCAGCCATCGGCGCCGGAATTATCAACACATGCTTCCCCATCTCCCCTTGGGCATCCGCCTTTACGCCTGAAGGTCGCGTCGCTTTCTCCTGCACCGCATCACCCGAAGGTCGTCGCACAACTGAAAGTTCCCTTCCCCCTTCCGGATATCGAGGTCGACAATATGCGAGTACGCAAGCGTGTCGTCACTGCTTCAGGGATTGCCCGCCCGGCTCCTGCGACCACCAAGGATGGGCGATCTGAGGGACTTGTGCTGTCTGCAGAGGAGATCAAGGACGTGTTGTCCACTACCGCTATGTGGCTAGTCGTCCGAGAAGGTTTCGGAGGTGTTGGGAAAGTCAACAGGAAAGGCGACGGGTGGCGTATTCGTGGCTAACTTATTTATTGCTGTGGGTTGCCATCTTCTCTCTTCCCTCTTCAAATCCCCTCTTTTACATTACGTGACTCGTGTCATGAAACTCCGAATGCCGTTCGTCTCGGATGGTTTTTTCTATTTGGCTCATTTCTTGTATTTCCTTCGACGTCCTTTCTGTGCGTGTTTCTTCTATGCATAACTTAATATCCTGTTGCCTGTCATTTGTGATGGCATGCGTGTTGTTTGCATCTTTGTTTCATGAGTACATACATACCACAACCTGTACCCTTTACTCTCGTCCAATTTCCAACGTCAAGGCCCGATGAAAATCGATTTCAATGTATTCTTTGATAACCTCAACTCAATTTTACCATTTCCTTGAATGGGCACTCAGCACTGGTATTACATTAGTATTAGAATTTTCCACCCATAATCGAAGGCTCGAAATGGCAAGTGCCGCTCCTAACCTGGTATCCGGCCCGGAGGCCGACAGTATTCACCAGTCTTCCGTGGCGTCCTTTTCTAGAACATCTTCCGGTACCAACGTCGAAACAAAATGATTCTGAGCGAATATGCATTAGAGAATCACCCTTCAGTGTTCTACGTTCCAAACTTCGTGACCGGACAGGAGGAAGAATACATATTGCGGAAGGTACGACCAACAAGCTTTAGTATAATAAGTTAGCTTGCCCTTCTCAGGCAGAGTATCGAAGACTCATGAGACACACCTAGATCAACGGAGCGCCGAAGCCAAAATGGAAAACTCTCTCGAATCGGAGGTACGTTGAACACGAAAGAACCTTTCGCTTCTCTGGCATTCTTAGTTGAGTCAATGGTTGTTTGGCAATACAGGCTCCAGGTGTGGGGTAAATCTCACATTTTACCACCGATCCCTTTCATGATTCATATCGACATAACATTCGATTTAGGAGGTGATGTATCCGCCAATCGATTGATTCCTCAACGCCTCCCACCATTTCTAAACAGCTTGTAAGAAACTTTATCAACTTATATCTGAACAGCCAGGTTCTATGACAAGCGATCACTGGCAGTCCAGATATTATTGGTCGCCTTCGAGAAACTGGTGCATTCATATCCTCGAAACATGGGGAACCGAATCATGTCATAGTAAATGAGGTGACTATCTTCTAGTATGCTACGCAAACGGGATCCTCAGACTGACCCGGATTGAATGGTCCATTCTTCACTTAGTATCTTCCAGGTCAAGGTATCATGGTAGGGTCTGCTTTTGAAATGCATATTCGGGCGGCTAATCTATCATGAATTTTGCAGCCCCACGAGGATGGATCATCATACCATCCTGTAGTCGCTACGATTTCCTTGCGATCGCATACTGTCTTCAATTACTACCGATACCAACCTCAAAACGATGTATTGGATGTTTCCTTCAATTCAGATACTTTGGAAGATCGAAAACGATCAAGCAGTACGCAGAGAGGGCGGCCAGTTGATCCCCAACCAGTCCTCTCGATTCTGCTGGAACCGCGAAGCCTAGTCATCACCACAGGATCATTTTATACGGAACATCTGCACGGCATAGAAGCTGTATCGGAAGACGTTTTACGACCTGCGGATGCAACGGAAGGACTGGACCACGACGTCGCTGGTGTTTTGGTGGCAAATCGGCGGCAGCTGCATGATGCAAAAACCAAAGATGTGGCAATGAACGGAGGCATTTTGCAGCGAGAAACCAGAGTTAGTTTGACTTGTCGTGATGTCGAACGGGTTATGGGTTTCCAAGGATAAAGAATTAAAACACGCAATCTAATCGAAGCAACGAACAGGGTACACAATGCGAAGGACATATTTCTTGATAGTTCAGGGACGTATATTGTGAGCACAAAAACAAGGTCCAACGCATCTATTGAGAACCGGCCGAAACAAATCCCTAAACTCCAAGTCTCCCTTGATATTAGTAACTCGATGCCCGTTGTGACGCTGAAATTTCAATGACTTCGAGGGATGGATGGTACTAGGACGGCCGAGATTAGGCATTCAGAGACTCGGAAAGCAGGCGCCGTCGACGCCATGAGCCGGAGGATACATTGTGGTGGTGTCTCGCGATTCAAATTCGTCAAAATGCTTTTCAAGGTGCGCGGAGTATACATATCGCTCAGGTAAATTTTGTTCATCAGTCGAGTTCTGACGAGCATTCCAAACGTATTCATAAATCTGTACCCCAGTGCACCTCCACAGGAACTAATGGGATGGGGACTAACAAGCTTTCCCAGCCAAATGAGACACTTCCGACATAAATTGCGCCTAGACATTTTAAAAAGGCAACATGCCTTACTCCTTCGGGACGTATTCTTTTGCCTTTTCAACGTACTCTCTCGTCCAGTTGAGGTCCTTGATCTTAGGGTGGTCAATAACCCTCTCGTAGAATTGGACAATGCTAGGATATTTCTTGCGCAGGGTAGCATCCAGTGTGAAATACAATGCGCTGGATAGAACAGACACCATTGTAATGTCGGCAAGGGTGATCTTGTCGGACACAAGGAACGTTCTGTTGGATAGATGTTTTTCCAACGTGTCGAACGATCGAATTTGATTTTCCGTCAACTTTGCATGTATCTAAGGCGAAAGAATATGAACCAGGTTAATATCACGAACGGTTCTTGAGCAAGCGCATGAACTCACGTCTTTGTGATAAGGTACGATACCGTTCAACATTTGCGCGATCAGGCCAGTGAACCTAGCAATTTCAGCGTCCGCAAAGGACACCCACTGATGGATTACAGCGAGTTCTTTCGGCGAAGTACCTATGAGACCTGATTTTGGCGCCAAACTCGCCACTGGTCATCATAAAAGAATTATATCGAGTGAAATAGGTGTGAGCATAACAATATTCTCACCGTATTCTGCGATGGCGGTCGTTTCAAAAAGACAAAATCCATCGTTATCTTCAAACGCCGGAATCTTTCCAGACAGAAACTTTGCTGTGAATTCGGGACTCCTATTATCTCCGGGGAATTTGAAGTTGTCGGGAATCTCCACAGAGAGGTCTGCGAAGGCGACAATGGCGCGGATCTGCAATAATACATGTTAGGAAGTCGCCTTCGCGCGCGAGTTCACATACTCGTCTGCCTGTGGGTTGGTATGAAACGGTCCAGAGTTTGCCAATGGAAGTCATTTTCAGTACAAAAATGATGGGTCGGGGTAAAGATCTGAATGGAATGGAAATTGGAGTGAGTATTTGAGCGCCTTGCAGGACTGAGCTTTGTCAGGGATGATATTACAGGCACATACGCAAGCAACGACCCATATCAATTGAATACCGCCAAGACATTCAGTTGAGCGGCGGATTGGTGATCTGCACCCATAGGTGGTTTGTAATCATATGTCGAGACAGCCAATCAAGCCATCGAAACATGGTCACGATCTAATTTCGGACAGGGGCAATGATGGAGGCGACGTCAACTTAGTAAACAAGAACCAGTGAATAGTTGTGGCACGTTGTGTTTGTCACTGGAACTCCCGGGCTAGAGCTTGTCACCCCGAGGCACGCTGTGTCAATCCAACCGGAAGAGGTCTAACTTACAAGGGAGGGGAGAGTGCGGTTGAGTGGGTAACGCATTAGTTCGTGAAGACTCGGCGTGCGGTTGAACCGTGCGATCCGCCATGTCTATGCACCTTTGAAGCAAGTCGAGCCAACAAGAAATGGACAATTACGCATCCAAGTTCGACTTCTGAATCCTAAGTAAATTGAATTGATGGGACTTTAGAAGACTAGCTGAGGCATCAATCCGGGAAGAGCGCAGTGCCAGTGACGAATAGGACTAGCTGTGAGCGCCTTTCATAATGTATCTTCTTGGTCGGTCGAGCCACATCCAACTATCGCCAGATTTCCGTAAACGCGTGGAAGCTGCTACAACGAATCACAGGTCCACAGCAGGCGCAAGCGTGTTCCAGAGTGGCGCAAGTCCGAATTCACGTCCAAGATGGCCATCGGCGAAGCTCTGGAATGATGCCAACAGTCGACATGTATCCTTCTTGAGATATGGCCGTCAACCACAAGGCGAACTTCCTCAGCATCGAACGGAGCGGGCTCTCCCACCACGGCACATGCGATGAGCAGTCGAAGCGGGACAGGGTCGTGTGGGGAGTCTGAAGAACCTTGATCAACGTTCATGGCTGGAGGTGCAATAGGAGGGCACCTGGGTCAAGGGCGTCGCTAGTGGCGTTCTGGACAATTGCACTGGGGTGCAAAGGCAAAAGAAATGGTGATGGATGAAGGTATTTACAACGCGAAATCAATCAGAGTTGGACGTAGTGTTCAACGGGTTTGTAAGCTCACTGGTGGGGGGACACCGCACAATTAAACGAAGTATACAGTAGGCCACACAACGTGAAGAGAATGCTTTGTCGTAGTTCATAAGCAAGCGAGGGATAATGTTCTGTCCGGCCAAGGCTGACTGGCGGCAGTAGAAGATGAAAAATGTGAAGACGACACACTGGTAGCCAGAAAATATGTTGGCAAGGTCGGATTCATCAGCTGAGAATCGGTCGCAATAAATGCCTAAACTTCTGCTCTTCCTCGCTATTAGAAACTCGATCGCGATGCTCCTCGGTGCCGCTGGTCAGCGAGTGAATTATCAGGAGAGCAAAGACGCAAAGAAGGTACGGCAGACGCCATCAGGCCAAGGGTAAGTGTAAATAATTCTTATGGTCGGGTCCGGCAATCGGTAGCTTACAAGACAATCTTCAACTTCGTGGATGATGGCAAAATTCCTGAGACAGCCGAATTCCGACGACGATTCCAGCTGCATTCACCATTTACTACGTCTACTACGCCTCCACTCTTGGCACGGAGAACAACATAATGTCCCGTCCGAATAAGACATGACTTAAATCTTCCGCAGGCACTATGGAAGGCAGCGTCCCTTACTCCTTCGGGACATATTCCCTTGCCTTTTCAACGTACTCTCTCGTCCAGTTGATGTCCTTGAGCTTAGGGTGGTCAATAACCCCCTCGTAGAATCGGACAATATTGGGATATGTCATGCGAAGGGTAGCATCCAACGTGAAATACAATGCGCTGGATAGAACAGACGCCATCGTTATGTCGGCGAGGGTGATTTTGTCGGAGACAAGGAACGTCCCGTTGGACAAATGTTTTTCCAACGTGTCGAACGATCGAATTTGACTTTCCGTCAATTTTGCATGTATCTAAAGCGAAAGAATATGAACCAGGTTAATATCACGAACGGTTCTTGAGCAAGCGCATGAACTCACGTCTTTGTGGTAAGGTATGGCGCCGTTCAACATTTGAAAGATTTGGCCAGTGAACTTGTCAATTTCGGCGTCCGCAAAGGACACCCACTGATGAATTAAAGCGAGTTCTTTCGGCGAGGTACCCAGGAGACCTGATTTTGGAGCTAAGCTTGCCACTGGTATTCACAAACGCGAAAATCATGATCATCAGCAAAATGGGTGTGGACATAACAAAATCCTTACCGACACGAACTTCGATTTGAATTCCGGACTCCTGTTCGTTTCTGGATACTTAAAATTGTCGGGAATCTCCACAGGGAGGTCTGTAAAGGCAATAACGGCTCTAATCTGCAATGGGTTAGTTAGGAAATCACCTTCGTGCGGCTAACGCCTATTCTTTGGAGGGGTTCACATACCCGTCTGCCAGTGGGTTGGTATGAAAAGGTCCACAGTTTTCCAATAGAAGTCATTTCGAATGCAAAGACAAAGTGAACCACGAAGGATGGATCGGGGTCAAATTCTGCATGGAAAGCAAATCGGAAGGAGAAATTTGAGCGCCTTGCTGGAATGTGCTTTGTCAGGAAGACACACACGCTCAACCCACATCAATTGAACACCGCCGAGACAATCAGTTGCGCAGCGGATTTGTGATCTGCACCCATAGGGGGTTTGTAATCGTATGTCGAGACAACCAATCATGCCATCGAAGAATGGTCAAGATCTAATTTTGAAAGGGTCATGTTGGACTGGACGTCGCCTTAGTAAACACACTGGCCACGAACCCAGTGAATAGTTGTGGCACGTTGTGTTGTCATTAGCAATCCGAAACATGAGCTTGTCATCCCAAGGCACGCCTTGTCAACCAAAATCATGGCTGATGAGGTCTAAGTGGCAAGGAAGAAGGAGGCGGTTCAGTGGGCAAAGCATTACTTCGTGAAGACTCGGCGTGAGTTTGAACAGCGCGATCCGCCATGGCTTCCCCGAAGCAAGTCGAGCACGACAAGAAATGGACGGACAGGCTTCCAGGTTCGACTTCTGAATCTTAAACGAGTTGAATTGATGGGACTTTAGAAGGCTAGCCGAGGCCATAATCCGAGAAAAAAGGGTGTTTCTCGTGAACGGCTTTGTAATGACCACGGACGCCGTGATTCGACACCATCATGATTATGCGCCTTATTAGGTCGGTTACATCCAGCTAGCGCGAGCCTTCCATAAACGCGTGGAAGCTGGTACAACGAGGTCAACAACATCTGCAGGCCAAAGCGTGTTCCAGGCTGGCTCAAGCTCGAATCCACGTTCAAGATGGAAGCTCTGGGTTTGTGTCAACTGTTGACATGTATCCTGATTGAGATGTGGCCGCATAGAGAACAACTTCCTCAACTTGGAAAAAAGCAGGATCCTTCACCAGAGCACATGCGATGAGCAATCAAGTGGGACAGGTCGCGTGGAGAATGTGAAGAACGCTCAAGGCTGGAAGTGTAGTAGAAGGACACTTAGGTCATGGACGTCGCTGGTGGTGTTGTGGGAATGGGACTGTGGTGCAAAGGCGAAAGAAATGGCGATGCACGGAGGAATCTTACAACGAGAAATCGGAGTTAGTTTGACTTGAGATGTTTAAATGGCTCATAGGCTCACGGATGAAGAATATTACACCACATAGTCGCAATCTAAATGAAATAGAGTGTGGGGTACGCAACTGGCAGAATACTTTGTCGTGAGTCATAAGCAAGCGGCCGACCGCAGTGAAATGTGAGAGCGATACATTTCAGGCAACTCGTAAGGCTGGAATCCCTTGACAATCGGCCGAAATAAATGAATAGATTTCCGTTTTCCCCAGTCATTAGAAACTCGATATCTGTACTGATGCTGGGCAGTAGATGTCCGAGAGTGGAGATTCAGAGAGAAGGCAGACGACGCCATGAGCCCGAGGACGAATTTTAATTGTTGTGGCCGAGTCTCAGCAATTGGTAGGATATAAGAACATTCATGTTCGTCGAATATGGTGCTGTTGGTGGTATGAATGATGACCTGGAGCCGAACTCCGACGACGATTCCGATTCACAACAACTGCCAGTTACTACTTCTACACATCAACTCCTGGCATACAGACCGTCAATCTTTTCCGGTCCAATAAGACTACTTAAATGGATCACGGGCAATTTTGGAGGCAATATTCCTTAATCCTTCGGGACATATTATTTTGCCTCTGCAACGTACTCTCTCGTCCAGTTGATGCCCTTGAGCTTAGGGTGGTTGATAATCCTCTCGTAGAATTCAACAATGTTAGGATATTTTGCGCGGAGGGTAGCATCCAACGTGAAATTCAATGCGGGGGATAGAACAGACGCCATCGTTATGTCAGCGAGGGTGATCTTGTCGGACACGAGGAAGGCCCTGTTCGACAGATGCTTGTCTAAAGTGTCGAAGGATCGAATTTGAATTTCTGTCAGCTTTGCGTGTATCTGAGGCGAAAGAATGTGAATCAGGTAAATATTACAAGAGCAAGCGCATGAACTCACCTCTTTGTTGTAAGGTACGGTGCCATCCAACAATTGAGAGATTTGGCCAGTGAACTTGGCAATTTCAGCGTCCGCAAAGGACACCCATTGATGAATCAAAGCAAGTTCTTTGGGCGAAGTACCCAGGAGACCTGATTTTGGAGCTAAGCTGGCCACTAGAAATTATAAACGCGAACATGAGCAAAATGAGTGTGAACATAACAATATCCTTACCGTATTCCGCAATGGCGGTCGTTTCGAAAAGATAAAATCCATCGTTGTCCTCGAACGCCGGAATCTTTCCAGACAGAAACTTCGATTTGAATTCGGGACTCCTGTTCGTTTCTGGGTACTTAAAATTGTCGGAAATCTCGACTGGGAGGGCTGTAAAGGCGATAACGCCTCGAATCTGCAATAGTACGTTGACACGTTAGGAAAACATCTTCGTATGGCAAACGCCATTCCTTGGCAGATTCACATACCCGCCTGCCAGTGGGTTGGATTGAAATGGTCCAGAGTTTGCCAATAGAAGTCATTTTGAGTACAAAAGTGAGTCGATCACAGAGGAAGGGGGGGGTCAAGTTCTGCAGCTGAAGGAAATCGGAGCGAGTATTTAAACGCCTTGTTGAAACGTGCTTTGTCAGGGAGGTATACACGCTAGTTACAACCAATATCAATTGACCTCGGTTAAGAAACTCCGTTGAGCAGCGGATTGGTGATCTGCACTCATTGGTGGTTTGTAATGGTATGTCAAAACAGCCAATCAAGCCATCGAAGAGTGGTCGCAATCTAATCTTGAAGAGGGACAAGTTGGACGCGACGTCGACTTACTAAACATGTAGTAGATCCAATTGAACGATGCGGCAAGTCTTGTTAATATCACTCTCGGGCAAGAGTTTGTCAACCCCGGGCTGGGACGTATCAATCAAGATCATGACTGAGGGATCTACGTTGCAAGGAGGAAGAAGCAGGTTGAATGAGCAACGCATTGCTCCGTGGGGACTCGGCGTTCTTTCGAACAATGTGGTTTGTCATGATCATGCCAGTGTTCCCATGAAACAAATCAGGCCAGATAATGAACGAATAAGCCTCCGAGTTGACCGACTCATTATTCCTTGTCAAGCTGATGGAACTGTAGAAAATGGTTTGAGACACAAGTCCGAGCTGAGATCGCCATGACGGTTCTCATGAAAGAGTGGTTTGTAATGTTTGTCTGCAATTGTCAAAGCCAATCAATGATCGGGCCACATCTAACTCGCGCATGCCCACCGAAATCTAAATAAGCAGCCGCAACGAACTTGACAGCAACAGACTCAGGCGCAGTCCAGAGTGACGTGATTTTAGAGGTAATTATCCCCGAATGATCCGTGAAAATCTTGGTAGCATCAAGCTTGAGAGCCGACCTGCATGCTTCTTGAGCTGACGGGACCTAGAAAAGGTTGTACTGTAGTTCCAGCCAGAAACAAATCCAACGAGCAGCCGGAGAGTAATGCTGTTACGGCGGACAGGGAAAGGATGTCGATCCTTGGCGTTCGACACAATGTTCATGCACAGGCAGTAGAAGGACAGGACCTCGCTGCTGTTCTAGTGGTAGATTGGTGGTAGGTCCAAGGCGCAAAGCGAAGGAAATAGAGATGCACGGAAGTATTTTACATCGAGTATAGGCAGAGTTAGGTTGACTGGCCGGAGCGTCGAATAAGTTACAGGCTTGCAAAAAAGTAAATAATGAACTTCTCGTTGAAACATAGTACAGGATACTCAATGTGAAGAAGATGATGTAGTGGAAGTTCGTACAAGCGAGGAAGGACTTTTTTGTCCAGCTAGGTTGCCTGAAGAACTCGGACGAAAAATGTGAACGCGACATACGGATAGGAAAACTTGTCAGGCATCTCGTAAGGTCGGATTCATCCATTGAGAATCGGCCGAAATAAATGCCTTAACCGCTGCTCTTCCCTGCTATTAGTAACTCGATGTCCGTGGGGATGCTGGGCAGCGAGTGAATTATCAGGGATTGTGTACAGTGACGATGGCAATGGAGATTAGAGATATAGAGAGAGCAAATGACCCCATGAGGACTCGCGATATTCATTGCTATGATTGAGACCCATCAACTGTAGGTTTAAAAATGTGTTTTAACGGGTCTAATAAGCCGCGTTAGCGCGACGAGCGCCACACATATTCAGCCACTCGCCTCAGGGTGATACGGCGGGGCTCCGGCCCACATCGGAGTGACACCTGAGACATCCGATCGCGTGTACCTGGCTTGCGCGGACGCTGAGACACCTTGCTCTCCCCGTCTACTGACCGCACTGCCAGGTATGCTTTCTCCACCCTTCACAGGCTCTCCCCGTCTACTGACCGCACTGCCAGTCTGACAGATCTAGATACAGAACCTGCACTTGTTCGCGCTTACATAGATCGATTCACACGGTCTATTATTACGTGTTCTTCAATCCGTCGCAACGCTCATGTCATCGGAAAATGCTACTGCGCAAAGCCAGGATGAAGGACAGACCAGGAGAATGGACAATGCAAGTCGAGTCGGATCAGATCCCGCCAGCAGCAGTACCTCGGGGCGTAACGTCAACCCGTTACAAGGGCCGATTCTCGTCAGTTGCGCGAAAGTTATGGCCGAATTTCGCGCCGGTAAAATTGGCAAAGTCGAAGCTATCTGCCGAATTACCGAAATACTCGACGGAGCAAGCATCCCGCAGAACGAGAAACAAGACTCTCTCAGATCGCATATCCGTCAGATCGAAAACGCCGTCGAGCTTAACGCTCGCGCAACGGCTAGGAATCTTTCGAGAGACATCGGAAACAGCCCAGGCCAAGAAAGCATTACGGGAGAGAGACGACAAACGAGATTCGAACAGACACCCGAAGCCGTCGTTGTTAGATCGAATACAGATGCCCTTAATACACCGTATCGAACCCATGACTTCGAGCACCGAGACAGAGACTCAGACTTCGGTGATGGACTTGGACACGAACATGTCGCCGAAGAAAATTTCCCATGGGTCGTTGAAGGCGCCGAAGACTTGTTCATCGATCCCGTCCTTAGGAAGACTCGAGAACGCTTGCGAATCTACGCTGCCAATCCCAAACAAGCTCTCCGGTCACTTCAAGGCTACGGCAGGCCTGAATTTCCCGAATCGGAATGGCTCAATTTGTTCAAAGGGAAAGCCGTTGATCTCGACGCTGTCTACTCTGGACTCAATACAGACCACATCGACACGAGACAGACATCAGAATTTGGTTTGGTTGAGATCTCCTTACGAGGTAGTACACCGTACACCACGAGGAAAGTTCGAGACTACGGATCATGGGGCTTGGCATACGACTCCCTCATGTGTGCTACCAGACTCGTTTTCCCTGAGCGCAAAAATGAACTCCAAAAATATCGAGACTGGATCATGCGTCAATTCGGAGCAACCCACCCAAACTTCCACTACACTGTCATCGGGCTCGACCGCGCCATCCGCACTCGCGTGTCACGATCCAATGACTGCCTCCTCACCGACACCGGTCGATTCTTGGATCTCTTCACCACCTGCTGCAGCCCAACGGGACTCAATTATACAGGAGGTACCGAGGCGCGTGGAACGACCAGTGCGAAAACTACCAAATCGGGTGAAATCTGTCGAAGGTACAACGACGACAAATGTCCTTCGGACGCACGCACGTGCAAATACAGGCATATCTGCATTGCATGCAAAACCAGTGGACATTCCCAAAACAAGTGCCCCAAAAAGACGACTTCTTGAGCTGGACAATGCCCGGGCAAAACGGCCGCGCTGGTCGAGGAACCTTCTTTGGGAAGAAACTGACACATTCGGTCCCCCTTCATACACTACTTCTCTGTATGATCCACCTTTTCCGCCCGCGCCCAATGAAAACTATTTACCCGCTCCACTCGTTGCCACGGTTCGCTCTCGTCCCGATCTTTTCAAAGTTGTCACGCCGATCAAGGTTGACGTCTTCGAAGAGCTTCTCAAAGACCACCCTAACCAACCTCTCGTCCAATCTGTCTGCCGCGGTCTTCGTGAAGGATTCTGGCCATGGGCTACCATACCGTCTGACTATCCCGTCACTTACGACGCCGCCCAAGATCCTTTCTCCGATCCTGATCACGCCCAATTCTACCGGGACAAGATTGCCGAAGAACGCTCCCTTGGACGAATTTCTGAACCCTTCGGAACAGACCTTCTACCAGGGATGTACAACATGCCTGTATTTATCATCTCTCAAAGCGGCAAATACAGGATGGTTGATG
Organism: Rickenella mellea; assembly: GCA_004355085.1. Classification (NCBI taxonomy): domain Eukaryota; kingdom Fungi; phylum Basidiomycota; class Agaricomycetes; order Hymenochaetales; family Rickenellaceae; genus Rickenella; species Rickenella mellea. The sequence goes on from ML170160.1 coordinate 206,653, forward strand.
ACCACAGCGCGACAAAATTCTCACTTAATTCCATGATCCCAAAAGACGAACGTCATATGCGTCTTGACGGCATCCAAAAATTAGGTGTTTATCTCCGCTGGGCCAAGCTTGCTGCTCCGGACCAGCGCTTCTATCTTTGGAAGTCTGACGTCTCTGGCGCATACCGTCGCATGCCATTACATCCATACTATCAAGCCCTCCAAATCATCTCCTCGGATGGCTTGAGATCGGTCAATAGGTGCGCCGTGTTTGGAAATGGAGGCTCTGGTCGAATTTACGTCACCTTCGCTTCCCTCATGCTTTGGATCGCTCATCATGTTTTTCATATTCCGCACGTCCTCGGTTATATTGATGACGACTTCTCATTCGACCGCACCGATAACATGACCTACTACAAACCGTACGATACATACTTGCCGTCCGGCCAAACAGCCCTCCTCACTCTGTGGGATCGCATTGGACTGCCTCATGATAGGAAGAAGCAAGTCTTCGGGACATCCCTGACCATCATTGGCTTCTTAATTGACACGGACACCATGCAAGTTTCCATGCCATTGGAGAAGAAGGCCGAGCTTGTTGCTGCCATTCGCGCTTTCGTGAATGTCTCTCCAAAGAATCGTCGACGTCCTCTAAAGGAGTTTTTGCGCCTCGCGGGTTGGTGCAATTGGGGTCTTAACGTCTCTCCGCACCTCAAACCCGGTCTTGCATCCCTTTACGAGAAAACCGCCGGCAAGTCCAATCTCCATGCTCCGTGCATGGTCAACGAGCAAATTGTGCGTGACCTCACCTGGTTTGCCGATCACTTTCAGGCGAGCGACGGTATATTCTTCTTCGACTCCATCGCATGGGATGCTTCGGAGGCCGACATTGTTGTGTTCACTGACGCTTCAGGCGTCGGGCTTGGATTTTGGATTCCTTCCTTGGACACCGGGTATTTCTCCGATCTCCCTCAAGCCTGTGACACTGACGGCATTTTTTACTACGAGGCTGTTGCGATTTGCTGCGCGATCCACCATGTTGCTGCAACCCTGCCTAATTGCCGCCGACTCGTCGTCTACTCAGACAGTCACAACAGTGTTGACATTTTCAACTCGTATCGCGCGTCGAAAATCTACAACTCGCTTCTAAAATTTGCGGTCGACATCTTGATCCAGCACAAGGTCGACCTTCGTGTAATACACATCCCTGGCGAAGACAATCCCATAGCCGACGCTCTCTCTCGTGGCATGCTTGACGTACTTCGCGAAACCCTGCCAACTTCAAACATCCTTCACTATAAGCCCCCGTCCAATCTTCCGGGGGTGCGTACCACATGATGACCCGTCCACAGCGTTCCAGACAACCCGACCGTCCCGTCTGGACGCTGAACATGCTTCGGTCGAAGCGTGCTGTTCTTCTCGGTCATTCCCTCGCCGCATCTTCCCGTCTCGCATACAACTCTGCAATGCAATCATACACTCTCTTCTGCCAGAAACACGACTTCCCCATCCGTCCCACGCCTGACACGCTCAGTTTTTACATCACATACATGGCTGATTTCATCCAACCCAACTCTATTGCCAACTACCTCTCTGGGATATGCTCGAACCTTGAAGAGTTTTTCCCTGACGTTAAAACCGTCCGTCAATCACCTCTTGTACGTCGCACCCTCGCTGGCGCCCAACGTCTGCGCGGCTCCGGTGTCACCCGGAAGCAAGCGTTCGCCGCCGAAGACCTCATGGTCGTAATCAATGCGTACGGCAACTCCGTCATCCATGACGACATTCTCTTCCTTGCGCAGTTCTTGACTGCATTCACCGCGCTTCTTCGCCTTGGAGAGATTTGTTTCCCTGACAACCTGGCCTTACAGGATTATCGTAAATGCATGCCTCGCGCACGCGTGGAGGAATACACCGATCACTTCGTACTTTTCCTTCCGGGGCACAAAGCTGATCGCTTCTTCGAAGGAAATAAGATCGTCATCCCAAGGACATCGTCTCCCACCGATGCCTACGCGCGCATAACGACGTACTTACAGTCTAGGGACAAACTCTTCCCCTATTGCCCCGAGCTCTGGCTACGCAGTGATGGCACTGTTCCCACCCGCGCTTGGTTCATTTCCAGGATACGCATGCATTTTCCGCCCCAATACTCTGGCCATTCCCTCCGCGCTGGCGGCGCTACCGCTCTTGTCCTCGCCGGCGTCCCCGACGATCGCATCCGTGCGATAGGCCGTTGGTCCTCAGATGCATACGAGGCATACATTCGAAAGAACCCTACCATTCTTAGCTCCATTCTTTTCCCCTCCACGGACTCTTAACTTTTTATTCTTCACATCGGACAACTCTTCTATCTCATTTTTCTGCATATGTACCGGACTCTCGAACTTTTCCACTCGCACTTTCACAGACATTTCTCCCATTTGTAACGGACTACTGGACTTCCTCACGGACACTTTCACGGACACTTTTCATGGACACAGTTTTTTCCGTATTATTCTCAGTCCCCTTCATGCTCTGCATTCCATTACAAAAATCAACACAAAATTTCAAACTCTAACAACCACAAAGACATTTCCCCCTCCACTGTAATTTTACTTCTTCCCTTCCTTTTCCCTTTCTTTCCCACCTTTTCTTTAGCCTTTTAGCCATCCTCTCGAATAATACAGACGGGTTGCTCCCACGGAGCGGCCGCGTCATTGTGCTACACTTCCCTTCCCTGAGCTCGTGTGCCCGACACAGAGCGCTAGCGAAGCGCGAATTAGTGTAGGTTTAAAAATGTGTTTTAACGGGTCTAATAAGCCGCGTTAGCGCGACGAGCGCCACACATATTCAGCCACTCGCCTCAGGGTGATACGGCGGGGCTCCGGCCCACATCGGAGTGACACCTGAGACATCCGATCGCGTGTACCTGGCTTGCGCGGACGCTGAGACACCTTGCTCTCCCCGTCTACTGACCGCACTGCCAGGTATGCTTTCTCCACCCTTCACAGGCTCTCCCCGTCTACTGACCGCACTGCCAGTCTGACAGATCTAGATACAGAACCTGCACTTGTTCGCGCTTACCCGCCTCCCTCCCTTACGCATTTATTTGTCTATCAATTTCGTGGTTTATCACTCATGTATTATATTATGAGCCATCCTCTCGAATAATACAGACGGGTTGCTCCCACGGAGCGGCCGCGTCATTGTGCTACACTTCCCTTCCCTGAGCTCGTGTGCCCGACACAGAGCGCTAGCGAAGCGCGAATTAGCGGCAGATTACATGTTTCATGGTGGTGGTTCGGATGATGGTTCGCTCAACGGAAAAATTGTCAGTTTCGTGTCATGCCGGCCGAATTCCGATGCACATTCCGATTACAGTCACATTCCGTCCCAAACTCTTTGAATGGTGACGGATAACAATCATGTCTCGATTAACGACAATCCGAGTCGGTTTGTGCATAGGCGTTAGGGAGGGCGTGCTGCTCACTCCTTCGGAACATATTCTCTCGCCTTTTCAATATACTCTCGTGCCCAGTTGATATCTTTCATGTTGGGGTGATTGATGATTCTCTCGTAGAATTCAATAATGTTGGGATATTTTGCGCGCAGAGCAGCATCCAATGTGTGTTCCAGAGCGCTGGATAGCACAGACGCCATCGTTATGTCGGCGAGGGTGATCCTGTCGGACACAAAGAACGTCCTATTGGACAGATGCTTCTCTAACGCGTCGAAGGAGCGGGTTTGGTATCCGGTCAGTTGCTCATGCGTCTGGGGTTAGGAAGTTGGTGCCAGTTAAGAGTACTTCTAAAGCAATTGACGCATAACTCACCTCTTTATTATACAATGGGCCACTGTACAGCAATTTGACGGTTTGGTTCGTGTACCTACCAATTTCAGTGTCCGCATAGGACACCCATTGGTGAATTAATGCGAGTTCTTTCGGTGAAGCGCTCAGAAGCCCTGAATCCGGGGCCAAACTCGCCACTGTTATCCCAAGCATATAATTAGTAAAATCGTGTGGATCCTTAACAATATTCTCACCGTATTCCGCAATCGCAGTCGTTTCAAATAGACAAAACCCATCGTTTCCCTGGAAGGCTGGTATCATTCCAGAAAGAAACTTTGATTCAAATTCGGGACTCCTGTTGTCCACGGGGAAGTTAAAATTGTCAGGAATCTCTAAGGAGAGGCCACAGAAGGCGGCAATGGCGCGTATCTGCAAAACTACATGTTAATAAATATGTCCATTATGACCTGCATCAATCATCAGCTGAATGAACGTACGCGCATGCCAGTGGGTTGGTACGAAACGGTCCATAGTTTGCCAATCGGAGTCATTTTGCGATGGAAGGATGAAGAAGGTCTAGAGGAGGCCGCGCGTTCAAGTTGTGCATGGCGGGGAAATTGAACGGAGTATATGAGGACCTGCTGGAATGTACTTTCTCATGATGAATTACGGGCACACACTCAAGCTACGGTCACTTCTGTCCGTGCTCAAAATTAGATCCCGATCATTCTTCGATTTCTTGATTGGCTGTAAGCTTACAAATTGGGTCCTCTGTTCGACTGAATGTCGTGGCGGCATTTCAAGTGTCGACCACCAAGTTAGATATCCGGTGAATCGATTTGGCAGGTCTGTTTTTGTCACTCCCCACCGACTCGGACTCCCGAGTGAGGCCGTATCAAAAAATGTTGACGAGAAGCATCCGATATGATCGCAGTCTGGGTCGCACAAATGGAAGGGGCAGCTGTGAGACGGGTGGGGGGATTCAGCGTACTTGCGAAGGTTCTCAGGTCGATCTGACTATATATATTCCTGTAAAAGCAAGTCCAGCAAGATAGGCGGACAAGCTCCCGCGTTGATATGACCAGTTTAGGGATAAATCCGAGGTCTGTATGGAGAACCATAGCGCCTATCCATAATAAACTTATTGGTCGACCGAGATGTGATCTCATCCAACTAGCGCCCACCATCTAGAAGCTACCGCAACGGGACAAACACAACGTCTGAGAGCCAAAAAGCGATCCAGAGTTTGGCTCAAGTTCAAGGTGCCGGTGGCATTCAAGTTTAGCGGGCGATCCGTGAGAATTTTGGGTAACACAAGCTTGACGTCAACAGTCGACCTGCATCCTTCTTGCGCTATGGCTACCATACCGCAAGGTGAGCTACGGCGTAGACCTTCCTCCGCATTAAACAAAGCAGGTTCTCCCATCAGAAGCACATGCGATGAGCAGTCGAAACGGGAAGAAGTCGTTTGGGGAAAGACACCCGGTGGCGAAGGTAAAGAAGCCATTCCATTCAATTTGTGGACTGAAGTCAACTGAAAATTATACAACAGTCTTTAGAGTGCCGACTACGCACGACGTGCTAACGCTTCTGAATCCTGCTTATCCTAAATCTCACCTAGACATCTTGAATCTTGCACTTCTCGGCTTTCAACTTGTGCTATTTTACGTCCTTCCTCGACCGACAGCACGAACTTTTTTCTTGCTTTATTTCGCATTCTGGAGGGCAGCATATGATGGTGGCCTTGGCTGGGTATTGACAAAGCAGAGCAAGAAAAAGTGGATTGTGCGGGAGGTTAATCGATTAGGCTGGCTAGATTCGTCGAGGCGGCCAGCGGTACGGGAATGGATAAAAAAGCAGTTGGCAGGGAAGATGGGGAAGGATTACTCTTTTGATGTGCGTGAAACTACCGGCTAACTCATTTTACTTTGCGCCGTCTGATTCAGTCCTAGACATTACCTCTGGAATACAACACGTGGCTGCTTTTTCGCCAATTGGTAGACACGATTCTGTTGAAGTAAGTGTTATTACCTGCTGTGTTGCTGTTACAGCTACGAATCGCACCGTTGCAGCGATTTTCTGGCATATTGCATGTTCGCCTTCTCGTGCTTCCGAGTTCCTGAGGGATTATCCTTTCCGGTTCATGTTATGCGGTAAACTACTTCCCCACCGCATTTACTTATGGGGTGCGCTTACAAGAACACAGGTGGATTGGAGGAATTCTCTTGATCGCGTTTAACTTGTGGGTTAAAACCGAAGCACATCATGTAGTCAAAGACTATGGTTGGTATTGGGGCGACGTCTTCTTCCAGCGAGGAGCTCTAGTATTCGACGGCGTGTTTGAATTGGCTCCTCATCCAATGTACTCAGTTGGTACGTGGAAGTCAGCCTTGAAAATTAGATCAGTACCAGATGTTCGCAAATTTACCAGGTTACGCCGGCTATTACGGTCTGTCATTGATTGTTGGAAGTTATCCTGTACTATTCGCCAGTCTTGTGGCGCATGCTGCTCAGTTCGCCTTTCTTGTGTTCTTCGAAAATCCTCGTAAGTTTCATTGGGCGAAACAAGGCAAGATGCGGCTGACTGGTTGTATTTGCAAAGATATCGAACGGATGTATGGACAACGCAAGCTGCTCGCTTCGCGAAAGCCACTTCTCAACACCCGACGTCGAACTGGCACGAAGAGTCGCTCATTGTCGGAATCTTCTGTTGAAGACCATGCGGATGGAATGTCTACTCCTGCACTGGAGACAGCAAATGACACAGAGGTTGAGGCCGAATCAGAACCAATCGGTAATGGATCAACGCACTCGGCCAAGGCTAACGGTTTCCATCCCATGCAGCTTAACTCCATTATATACGGCGCTACCGCGAAGCCTCCAATTTTGACTCAACATGACTTGCAAAACCGCTTCTTTAGAAAAGACGTCGTTTTACTCCACAACTTTGATCCCCTCCGGTTCGTGAAGGTCCCCCCCATTGATTCAATGCATATACTCACTTGCGCTTTTTCATGATAGAACTTCAGATTTGATGCTTGCGTTAACGATATTATACGCGGCGCTGATGGTTTTGCTGCCTCCACTCACACATCAGAGTACCTTGGCTCTTCACTTCACTCACGCTCTTATTTGGCGCCTTTTCTACACATTTGGACTAGGATTCCTGCTTCGCGCACAGAGTAAATCAAAGTTTCTCGTTCGCCATTTCCTCAAACATTATTATTATCCGGAGCATGAAAGCAGCCGTGGAGCGGTGCAAGAGGCATTTTCGAATTGGAAGTCAATGTACAATCTCAGTTTGTGCATGACCTACAGTCAGTCGTTTCTACGCTTGTACCAGTCAACTTTGCTGACATAGTGTGCCATGACCAGTCTCATTCATTGGTTTGGTTTGGAACACGTACACATTCCCTAAGGACTGGACCGTAGGAGATTCGTTACTACGGCACACGCTTGGAGCCGTACGTGTGATACCCCATCGTCCATATTTTTGGTTCTAATGGTGCCAACCACTCACAGGCCTTCGTTTTGTTGCACGTATGGGCAGCCTCTGAGTCTTACGAGGTCCTCGGGGTGTTTGGCTGGTTCTTTGGTGATTTCTTCATAGAAGATTATCCCAATTCTGTAGAGTACACTGGCATATATCGGTGAGTATCACCTTCACAAACCGAAGTGTCCGTATTTCATGGTCTTTCGTAGGTTTTTGAATAATCCAGAGATCCTTAGCGGGGCGTCGTTCTTTGGGCTTGCTTTGATCAGTGGAAGCAAATTGGTGTTGGCGATGGCAGTCATATCAAGCCTTTCCTATTGGTGGTTCCTGCAGAATGTGGAAAAGTATGTTGTGTTATGCCTTGAAAACCGTCGCTTATCATTTCCAGCCCACACATGCGCAAGCTCTACGGCGAATCTCTTCGCGATGACGCAGGGTTCACTAAAATAATAAAGAGAGTTGCTATCAAGAACGCCAAGGTACTCGATTCCAGTGCTATTAAGCACGCCCCCGGTATTAGGAAAGTCGCTCAGGAAGTGAAAGGTTCCTTCGATAAAGTCATCGAGGAAACTGCGGAAGCCGTAGAGCTATTTTTGAAGAAGTGTAAGCATCTCCTCGAGTCTACGTTAAAGGGTGCCTCACCATACGACTAAATAGCGAGACCGAGAATATCAGAAGTAATGCAAGACACCAGGGTTCTCCTTCAGCAATCACGCGAAAAACTGGTAATAACGTTAGTGTCCGTTGGGAATACACCATGAACTCCTAATGAAAGGCTTCTGCAGTCGTGTGGCTAGTGATATTTCATCATACGAGACTACGAAATACAAAGTATCCGTCAAATCCAACCGACCGGATGGCAAACTGCGCTTCCACCTTGGTGAACCTATCAAGGTGAACTGGCGCGCACCATCGACACATTCGAGGCGAGACTGGGTTGGTATATATCGGGTACCTTCTTTTCTTTTCTCCCCGAATTCATGCAGTAGTCTGACTATGTTGTACTGAAGCTTGGCGCAAATAAATCGAGCTTAATAACGAACACTTCGTCTCTTGGGATGTGGGTGCCAGTGCATGACGACGAATGGGATGGAGATGTCCCCAGAGGGTTTGATCGGGAGTCTTCGACGACGGCCGAGTTTGAGGACGGCCAGGTCGCCTTCAGAGGCAATACATTACCATGGCAAGTTGGCACTTATGAGGTGCGTTGCAGTTGCCGTTCGCCGCACCTGAAGAAATTGATAAACCTTTGCCACAGCTGCGATACCACCACGACGGAAAATACAATGTCATGAGCCTAGATGGTCCAATCGAGATATACGGTTCGTCTTCCGCACGAATCTGCTGCCAATTCTGATCAATATTTTAGTCGATCCTCCCTCTGAGCTCAATTTCCAATCCGTCCGCTGGTATCTCATGAAGATCGTAACACTTTGCCTTGACTCGGATCCGTCGCTCATACCATTGTCCTCGAAGCCTCATGGTATTGCAACTCCAGCAGAATCGGATGGCCAAGATCCCGACGACTTCCGTTTCTGGTCCGAGAGGCAGGCGAAACGCATCGCTGTCTCCATCGAGCAAGCATTTGATGTTGAATATGCTCCAGAGGTTATCATGGCTGATGCGAACATTTCTGCACTTACCAAACGGATCTTAGTGTCGAAGGAGTTGCTTTCGGAGTGATACACATAAACAATCTACCATAATTTAGTATTCCCTAGCCAGTGCCTCCACCAGAAACTTTGCTTGCAGTAGATAGATAGACAATAGAGGAATTTTCCCCTCCACGGAGGCGACGCCACAATCGGTTCGGCAAGACCCGGCAAAACAACTTGCTTTCCGCCATAATCATCGATCTGACTCGAGGAGCAGATAAAAACCGTACGTTTGGTAGATTTAATTCATGACTCACAATAACTTTCGAAACTCATTCTCCGTGAACTACGATTGTCCAGGCAGAATGAACAAGTCGCAGTTTTACCTCTCGGAGTGTGCTGAGGCGGCATCGAAGTCGCCTATGTGTTTTAAGCTTGGAGCAGTTATGGTGAAGGGCGGGAAGGTCATTTCTACCGGATACAATCACCATCGACCGCATTATGATGGTGCAGAAGTTCACAAGCATGGCCACCGAAAGCCAGTATCGATGCACGCGGAGATGCATGCTATCTTCACTCTCACTGGCATGTCCCCCTCGTTCAAGAAGCAGGTTCAAGGGGTCGAGCGGCGGGTTCCACAGCGTACAGGTCCTCCAGAACGACCACCATTTGAACCACCGATCCCCAAAGGGAGCGCCGCCCCTGAGAGGCGTCTTTCAGGGGCCTGGAACACCCAAGCGTTCGCAGAAGATGAAGAGTCGATGGAAGAGATCGAAGACGGGCGGCCGAAAGTTGCCGATGAATGTAGCAAGTGGCAGCAGCAGCAGTGGGGAAGTCAGCGGCAGCGACAGCGAAACCCCGCTGGCCATCTCTCCGCTGTCCATTCTCTTGAGTGAAGGGGCGAAGGGGTGGGATGCGAGGAGAAGGGACTCTAGAGTGAACGGCGCAGATATATACGTGGCACGCATAACGAAGAGCGGCTGTGGAAATGCGAGGCCGTGTTGGAGGTGTCTTGAATGGTGTAAGTGGGCCGGGGTGAAGCGGATCTTTCATTGGAACGAGGAGTTGAATAAGTTCGATGTGGTGAAGGTGAACAATGCAGAGAGAGATCAGTATGAAACACACGCTGATATTCGCCTTCATGCTGGTCTTGTGAGTTGGACAGTCATTTCTCCTTTTATTTTTTTCATCCTGACGCTTTGCACAGGGCTGGTAAATACTTGTTCGTGTTGTACGCTCCTTGTCACGATTGTTGTGTGTACTGTCAATGTTTTTTTCTCTTTGTATCTGGTGGTGACAATTTTCTCCCCGACAACTGCTCCGCAGTCGCACGTACACGGCTGGGGGAGTTACTAATGCGGGGGTACATCCACCAAGGCATCAGTACCATCAGAGCCTTCTAAGTCATATGTGTGGCTCAACGGTGTCAAAGAATGCCTGACATAACATCGTCTAAATGTTTCCAGTGCGATATCGTGCCTGCGATCCTTCTCAGCTTTCTGATACCAGTCCGACTATTTAGCAGGTCCACAGTATCGCGTAGTACAATAAAAGCACATATATTGGCATTTACATATACAGCGCGGTGAATAAGACGTACAGATGGTGAAGGCAGTCGTAGGCAACAAACAGAGAATGTGGATTGCGTACATTTCACCTCACCGATGGTCTTTCCTTCAATTCGTCACATCGTCGACGTGACCCTTCTCGCTTCCCTCGTCGCCAGGAATGTCCGCAATCTGGTGGAAAATAAGTGGGCTAGAATGTGTATTTTAAGCATTTTAATAGCATACCTTGTCGAGATCCAACAGGCATTGGTCGATGATTTGTACAGCCTTCATAAGTTCCTCCTCCGATATCACCAACGGCGGCGCGAACCGGATGCTGCAATGCAAAGGACAATTAGCCAATAGGCTCTTCACAACCATTATCAAAGAATTAAGACCCACATGTTGACGTGGGTGGGCTTTGCAAGAACCCCCCTACTCTTCAACAGCAAACAGAACTGCCAAGCCGTGCGGCCTCGCACACTCTGCGACTCATCAATCACAATTGCGTTGAGCAACCCTCGCCCTCTTACAAGTTTCACGAGGGGAGACTGGATTGCACGTATGGCACTGCGGAACTTCTCGCCAAGTACCTCTGCTCGTTGGGCGAGGTTCTCTTCTACGAGGACACGGAGGGCGGTGATGGCAACGGCACAACCTAAAGGGTTGCCGCCATATGTGCTCCCATGCTCGCCTGGTTTAATGCAGAGCATGACCTCGCGGTCGGCGAGGACTGCTGATACGGGGTATACTAACGAAAGGTCAGAAAATGGGTTAATGGGGGAAATAAAAGTGCCTACCTCCGCCAGACAATGCTTTCCCGAGAAGTATGACATCAGGTCGTACATTATCGTGTTCACAGCACAGCATCTTCCCGGTCCGGCACAAACCCTATAAAATTGTTAATTTAAATAATCTGTTTCATGAGCAGGCAGGATAATCTTACCGTCTGAATTTCATCGCAAATAAATAATACATTGTGCTTCTTGCACAATGCTTGCACTTGTGCCAAATATCCTTCCGGAGGCACGACAATGCTGAGTTGATGGTTTCAGTGCATATCTACGTATATGCACAAATCTTTACTTACCCTGCCTCGCCTTGAATAGGCTCGACAAGGAAGGCTGCGACATTCTCTCCGTGCAATTCAAGCGCACGTTCGAGATCGGAAATTTCCCCATAGCGGATGTATTTGAGTTCTCCATCATCACTGTACGTGGGTCCAACTCCCTCGAGGTAGGGACCAAAGTCCCGCCGACTGTCAGGGTCCGTGCTCATGCTAATGGCTGTATAAGACTACATGCATGCCCAAATTATTTGGGAATATACCTGATGACCCCAAGAGTGCGCCCATGGAAGTTATCCATGGCACTGAGTATAATAGCCTTCCCAGGCTTCACACCTTTCTTCACGTATGCCCACTTACGTGCCAGCTTTAGGGATGTTTCCACGGCTTCAGCACCAGTGTTCATTGGAAGCACCATGTCATAGGCAAACATCTCCGTGATCACTTGAGCGAATTTGCCGAAGACCGAATTGTAGAAGGCGCGTGACGAGAGTGTGAGCTTCTGCGCCTGCTCAACCAAGGTCGCCACGATTTTCGGATGGCAGTGACCCTGCAGAATATATGCTTCGTAAATTATCCCTTTGGCTTCAAAACATAACGTACCTGATTGACGGCGCTATACGCCGACAACATGTCGATGTATTCTTTCCCCTCCGGGTCCCATACTCTTTAACGGCAATTATGAGCAACCAGTTTGTTCACACCGTGGACATGACTCACTTCGCTCCCTTTGCGGACTCGAACACTACAGGAAGGGGGTGATAGCTGGAAACACGTTAGTTAAATTGATCACAACAGCAACTTAGAAAATGAATAAATGGCGAACCAGTTTCCTCAGAAACATGCCAAAGACGCCACGAACGTCTCCTTGTTCCTCCATGCTATTTATTCTGCGGATGAAAGAACCGTCCACGGCGGGTCTCAAAATGGAATCGGCGACTCACTTATGTGCACCGTATTCGTGCTCCAAATGAATGACCTCAGCAGAAGACAAATGCGCATTCGGCGACGAGATCGATTGGCTATTGGTGGACTTCTTGACCACGTGAAGCTTCCCGTTTGCTGTAGTTGGGAACTCTTTCGGCGATGACGCAGCTGGAGACATGTTTGGTGAATGTATGTGGTGAGCAGAAATTGCGGCTGGTATGTTCAGATGGTGGTTGTAGTTCAAGAAACTGGGGCTCCTGTCCTTCCTTCCGACTCCGTGGCAAGTGGCAAGGTGGCGATATGGAATTGCCGTTCGGCAACCTCGGGCCTTAGCCGCCATCCCTCACGTGGCGCTGGTTGCACACGACCACTTGCGCTTGGTCCACCTCAACATCTAATGGTCAATGGTGACACCCTGTTCGACTTCAAAGCCCTCACAAGTTTCGACATAAGTCTGGAGGAAAACTCGGTTTCTTTCTCGCCACAATACTGTGCCCGCTGGACCACCCATTTCGGTTCTTCGGTTCAGAAAGTGTCAATTGAACTCATTGAAGATGGTCTGGTCGCAGTCTAAGTATACCCTAACCTCGAAATGTCCTTAGCTTGGTGGCTATCTTTGCTCGGATTCCAGTAGGATTCCGTCAAGCTATCGTCGCTTTCTGGCCAATGGCTCTCAAGTTCGTAATCGTTCATCCAGTGGATTGGTCCAGTTCCATTGCTTTCCCATCGAGAACTGTTCTTCGTTACATTCAGTTTCTGGACCCAACTCACAGCGAAATCTTGCGGTTATTCTCTCTGGCATTTACCGAACTAGCTTCCATCGCATCAACACATCAGATATCGCGATCAGTGGAAGCGCTGAAGGGGATACCAAAGCGTCTTCCGGTTCTGGTGATACGGCCAGGATACTTGGTAATAAGATAGGGAGTCGAAAATTGCGCCAATATCTCATGCTTAGATTCTAGGGCACGCATCGAAGCTCGATGGTGGCGAACTCCCTGATCCTTTCTCTGTAATCAGCCATAGTATCTGCGCAAGTTATGATTCCAAGGTCTCAATCCAACGAAGTTACGAGCCATGCCCTCCCTCATTAATCATACCTTATATTTATCCTTCAGGCTATATGTTATCAGTTACCAACATGTTGAAGACTGGAAGTCACCATCATGATTCTGGTGAAGCTGAACGGTACTGAATGTCTATTATTAGCAGGGTGATAAAGCAACTGTAATTTTTGAAAGATTGATTTCACTGTGTACTGTGAAGTGTTGATTGACATCACTCATAATAAGACGCTGAAGCTGGGCGAATAAGATACAAACCTGAGTTTGCTGTGCGTTTCACCAATGCGATGACGTCACGGTTCGGCTGTGCCTCTCAATTGACCGATTGTGTGGCGAGCCGGTCGTTGCCCTCACTCTTTCTCTTCCTTCCATGGTCGTTCGCGACAAACCCGCCGTCAAGCATGAAGCCCGATGCATAGGCTTTTCCGAAACCTTGGAAAAGCAACGAATTGAGCGTAATCAGCGCACGACGCCACAACCATGGATCGCACGCAAGTTTATGATCGGTGTTATCATTGGGATTGTCGGCTTTGCGTACTATGTGTATATTGCGCGTTTCTGTTTGCCTATGATTCGAAAGCGGGATAATGCATTGGGTGGGAAGGCTATGGGGAGTGAGTGTTCCCGCCGAATGTGCAGTTGCAGCGTATGCTAAGCGCGATGAAGTTACATTCCTAACCGTGTTCTGTCTCTTGGGTTTCATGTTCTTATGGACATACGCCAAGGTATGATCTCGATGTCCTCGAATGGAATGTCGATTGCCAATGCTGCATCTCTAGGTAGTCGCCACGCCTCCAGGATTTGCACGAGATGTTCGTTCCCAAAACTGATTGCGATCGTTCGACTGACAAACCACTTTCACGACACTTAGCATGTTTCGAAATCTTCTGCACCTGGATTTCCAGATGGGAGACAGCAACCACACCGATCCGACTCCGATTCAACGTTGGGAACACCTTACGAAGCCATGTCTCGTAATAGCCATGAGCAAAACGCAGATCGACCCGCTGAACCGGTGGGGGAAGACAATCAATATCCTCCTCCATCCCCACATAACTCGCATTCACGGAGAGGCGAACACAGGCCAATAGAATCCGCTGCGGAGCCTAATGCGGGTGTCATGGACGCACTTCCGCTACCAGTAACTGCCAACCATGCGCAGCTCAACCCGAAGTTATCGCCAATTCATCCACGAGAAGAGCGACCTCCTGGAGCTCCCCGAAGAAGTAGTCGGCCTGAATTCCAAAGGGCGCCTCCTACGAAGGCATTTTTGGCTCCTGAGAATCGATATTGCAAGCGGGATGAATTAATAAAGCCCATGCGTGCACATCATTGTCGGTCGTGTGGAACAGTGCGTGTCCAATTGTCAATTAAAATTTCAGCCATGTTCTGACACGAAGTCGCAGTGCGTGCTCATGTATGATCACCATTGTCCTTGTCAGTTGTTTCATTTGAGGTTACCATTTTTTGTACGTGCAGTTGAATTGTTTGATTCCTAACCAGGGATCGGGCAATGTGTTGGTGCTCTTAACCACAAGGTATATTCTCGTGTGCGAAACACACATGCAACACATATTAACAACCATTCCGAAGTTCTTCGTCAATTTTCTGCAATGGAGCGTACCATTTACAATGTGGATTTTCGCCACCCTTCTCGGTCTAAATGTGAAAGCGAGCAAAGATATTTCATCCTTTAACATTGACATCCCACAAATCGTTCTCATCGCCATGTGCGTATCGCGTCCCTTTTCAACTCTCCCAACTCACATAACAATTCGTAATGTATTCGCAGATCAGGGTTTTTCGTTCTGTTCACTACGGTCCTTCTTCTCTCTCACATCCACCTCATCCTTCTGAACCAAACCACGGTTGAGTCTCTCTCTATTATGAGCCTGAACGAGCGCGAGAACGCTGTCATTGGTCAAATGACACCAGTCTGGAATTGCCTGTGAGTCCTTCATTTTATGGACATATTTCTAACCAAATGCTAATACACTGTGGGATGTTTTACTGATCGCAGGAAACGAGCAGAGATTAAAAAGAAATGGAACGAAGAGTGGGGTAACCCAAAAACAGAAGGGAACCTCTGGTGGCTTGGGAGCGCACGGGCCAATTGGTATGCCCGGATGGGGAAGAACAAGTGGGGTTGGTTCTGTACGCATATTCCCTGTCTTGATATGTCGCAGACTACTTACGAACTGTGATGATAGTGCCAGTGAGCGGAAGCAACGGGGACGGGTTAACGTTCCAGACTAATCCGCGGTTTGATGACGAGGGAAGATGGCGGAGAAGGAGGGATTGGCCGTCGGACTTGCGGTGATATTATTGGGATTTGGGACATTTACATTAATTGTTGATCTTGTAAAATTTTCTGTAGGGATAAAAGCAGGGTAGAGGAATGAAATATACCGAAACCTCAGATGTGATACATATCATTCGGGCCCCTCAGCGTCGGGCTAGAGCTCGACCCTGGCTTGCGTCGCCGATAGCAGTTACCGATTTGCAAATCAATACACTCGATAGCACCGCCTAGTTGAAAGACTTTCCTTACATCACCAGATTACAAAAGTCAAATCAGTTGCTTTGCGTGAGGTCTGGACTCTTAGGTCTATTCTTGCATGTCTTGGCAAAGTCCTGGCAAAGTCCAGACCGAGTCTGTCTCGAGAACATTATGGATATCCGGAAAGAAATCGAGGGAAAAGATAGTTAAAAATCTTGATCGAGGGCGCCGCGAACAGAAGATAATTTTTGCTGACTGTACGTGATGCACGGAGAGCTTGATCTGGGGATATCATAATTTTGAAAACACACTTCGCGGTGATTTTTTTTGGGATGATTTCTGGTGAGAATATGATGATCTTTCAGGTTAATCGATTCATTTTAAGCTTTGCCAACAGCTTGGTCTTTATGATGGGGATCTTGGTTGATTGATAAAATATTCGATTGCGACAAGGGAACCGACAGCTTCCATTCTTCTCTTCTCCATCGGGCAACGCGCGGGGTGTTCTCGGGAGCCTGAGAGTGCTGTAGTCCGTGTCATTTTGAGGCAGCGAGTGGAGCGGGATTACGGTAAGATTGGACACGACAAGTGTACAAGTAGCACATGTTGCCTTCGCGAAGTCTGACAAATTTCCCTCGGGCCTCCCATACAGCTTTCGAGCACTATTTCGAATGCATATGGTGTATGTCACTGTATGATGGCCGCCGAAGCCTGAAACGCGTCGCCCAATGTCGTACCAGCGCGTAGTTCATTTGTCGAGAACCCAGAAACTTATGCGTAGATGTCAATCTGTGATGATCCGCATAGGATAGCGGCGCAACAGTGATCGGACGACCCTGGCGACTCGAGCATTCTAGCTTGTCAGGCGGCATTCAATTGCTATCGTCACCGCGCCTGGGCTTCTATCAAATATATCATAAAATCCATGGACGAACCAGGCTCCACTTCTCTCTTCTTCCCCCCAAGTCCACTACGCTGCACTCTACGACATGGATGACGAAAAGTTGCGTTGCAGACAACAAACACTTTTATTTGCAGCTGGGAGTAACTGGGCATGTGCAAGGTACGGTACGCTATTGAGGTAATAATTTAGTTAGACCCACTCGGAGATTGGTCATTTCAAGGGCCGCTAGCCCCGATGCTTGCTCGTCACCTTGTACGTCTTCAACGTTGAGGACGGCGAGCACGCCATCCCCACAGGTCATCCCAGAGTTCAGGTGGTCCAGCGTCTTCAACTCCACCTTGCTGCAGAATTGTACGTAACGTCTTTATAGTCAGACGATTCCACCTCGCCTCGTTGCACACTAAAATTGATAACAGAGCGCCATGCACCCACGGCTCTGATCATTCCTCACCATCGTACGAGCCTGACCACTGACCACTTTCCCTCCACTATCGCTCTTCCTCTGCGATCGTACGATCTCTGCGGGAAATGACATCTCACGCGGGCTCTCAGAAGTGAGTATTGACTTGTTAGCGAAACAATTGGCGGTTCTGACTTCTTAACGTTACTATCAGGACTACTGTGCATATCGAAGGTGATCGTCTGCGCAACTATCGGCTCTTACATCCGTTTACTCAGTTTGGGGTGATCTGCAGCCATAGACATTGAATCACTGCAACGATCCGACCAGCCAGTCTTCCTCACTATCCTCGTCGATGGCAAGAAGGTATGCAAGCTCCCCAAAATCAAATACCCCCAACAAGTCCGCTGGGATCAGATACGCGCCTTGTGAGTAAAGCGTGGGCCAAAAGTAACGTAAATGCTCAGTGGACACACAACTAGTGATATTCGGCAGGACTCCCGGGTCACGTTGAGTATCCGCGAGGCGCGCTTCTTCGTCTGCAAATCACCTTTGATTGGTTCGGTTGACATCCTCGGACGGGATGCATTGCATATTTCGTCAACAGCATGGGAAGGAGAATCACCTCGAGGTGCGATATTTTAGAGCGTGCCTGATACGCGTGCCCTCTGACACCATTTCGGTGACTTGATATTACAGAACTTACTCTACAGGTTGGCGAAACGGAAACCAAGGTCAAAGTCAAGTTTCCGACACCGCAGGGAGCCATTTCAACGCCAACAGGTAAGGTTTACTCGACGGGATTAACACTTCCCTGAACTCATTCTTTCGCATCTTTACAGAGGGTGTGCAGGTAGAAACACGTACTACTGCGGGCCGCGTTAGTCCCGAGATTGCTCGGCCCGGTAAATTCGTTATAGAGTCTCTAAAATGTGGCAAAATCACTCATTCAATTTCTGAATACCAGGAGGCACGCAAATTACCCCTGAAGAGGTATGCCGACTCTCCTTGTTTTAGCACCCACTTTATTTATGTTTTTCCCTCAGCAGCTCCAGCCCCCAGTCCTGGAAGAAGTACGAGTGCTCGAACTGACTGCTGGTATTTACTTTTAGCATGTGGATGATATGTCTTTGCTGACGATACGTTCAGAGGATCATACCCTTCTCGAGAAATTACGACCAATAAAGTATGCGGCATTCGACCCAACACAAACCTGCTTGCGATACACACGCGAGAAATACCTCGAAGCTATTGCCTTGTGGGCCAAGAACGACGCCATCGCCCAGCGCTTCCTCTGGATCAATGGTCTCACAGGGTCGGGCAAGAGCTTCATCACTGCGAGTGCTGCCCAACGATTTCATAACGATAACCAACTCGGAGCAAGTTTTTTCTGCAGACGAGACGACTTCAAACTTAACGACCCCCGAAATGTCCTTCCCTCTCTGAGTTTTCAGCTAGCATCCAGATTCCAGGCCTTTGGCAAGGCAGTGTCTGGTTCTCTCCGTCGAGACTCAGATATTTGGAAGTTCTCCGTTGCAATGCAGTACCAAAAGTTATTTGACGCGCCGCTGCGAGAGCTCCGAGGCCATAACATCCCACGACCGCTGATCATTGTGGTCGATGGTCTGGATGAATGCGGCACGCCACCCACTCGGAGACCGCTTCTCATAGCCTTGGAAAAGTTATCCAAAGTACCATGGCTGAAGGTCATGACGAGTAGTTTACCTCACGATGACGTGCGGACGTTTATCTCGCGAACGTCGGTTGAGTGCTATCCGCTTCCAGTTATGCATGGCGGCAGGGAAACATTCATGGATATATACCACCACGTCAAACATTTCATTAACCATGCTGCTAGCCATAGGACCGTTCCTCCGCGGCTTCTTGAAAAGTCGACTCAGGAGAAACTTTCGCAATGGGCGAATGGAATCTTCATTTGGGCTGCGACTGCTCTTCGATTTATTTTCCAAGCAGACAACCCAGATGGCCTAATCATCCGCCTGGACAAAGTCCTTTCTGGGCCACGGATCAAGAATGCTGTCCATGCGCTCCACATCCTTTACTCGACCATATTAACGCATTTCGATGGGGAGAATGAAGCGAGGACTCGACTCTTCCAACAAGTCATAGGAGCTGTAGTGGCGAGTCGACACCCTTTGCCCGTCCGTGCCCTCTGCGCCTTGCTGCATGGCCAGGTTGGACCAGATGATGTTCTCCGGCTCGTGGAAGATTTAAGCCCTGTCCTTTGGCAAGATCCCAAGTACGATCAGGGTATCCGACTTCGGCATCCATCCTTCGCAGACTTCCTAACGCATCCAGCGAATTGTCCTGCGCGGTTCTTCATTGATCTTCCAGAGCAGAACGTCCGGCTTGCACGGGAGTGCTTGAGCAAAATGACGACATCTCTCAAATTCAACATTTGCGGGTTGGAAACGTCGCATATACCCAACTCTGCCGTGAAAGATCTTGCCACAAGACGGAACAGCGCGATCCCAATCGACCTTCGGTACAGCTGTATCCATTGGGCGAGTCATCTTGCGGATACGCGGCTGGAACATACCAAGCGGGAAGCAATTCTTCGACTCTTGGATAATTTTCTTTTACGTCCGCGAGCGTTGTATTGGCTGGAGGTGCTAAGTCTGATCGGAGAGGTTCCTGTCGCAGCTGATCAGCTCTCGATTCTGGTGCATTGGATACAAGTGCGTAGTCATATTTCGTTCCTTGTCTTCTGTATAGTGACGTTGTGCTTCAGGAAAACAAAAATAAATACTCAATTGCCGCAAACGACATGCTACGATTCGTCATTTCATTTTACGACCCCATTTCCACTTGCACACCACATTTATATATTTCAGCTCTCCCGCTCGCACCGAAAGGTTCAGTAATTTACAAACAAACCGCGCAATTCCGTAACATTATATCGATAGCGAAGAAGGGAACCACTACCTGGTCGGCAAACTTGCTAACGCTCTCCGGGCACACTGGCCGTGTGACTTCCGTCGCATTTTCCCCAGATGGTGAACGTGTTGCGACAGGCTCTGAAGACCACTCTGTTGTCATCTGGGATGCAAAGGGTGGTTCAGTCCTAGTCGGTCCAATCCGTGGTCATTCTGGCCCAGTCAATACAGTTGCGTTCTCTCCGAATGGTCGTTTCGTCGTGGCAGGATCCAGCGATAAGACAATTCGAGTGTGGAACGCCGAGAGCGGTACACACATGTGCGGTCCCTTACTGCCTACTGTTCGCTTCATTTCCATGAACGCAGACGGGAAGAATATCGGCGTGGGCTGCACATACGCCAATTTCTTCATTCTGGACACGAAGACCGGCCAAGTCTCGTCGGGCTCCCCCGATCTGCACAATGCGAGCGTCAATGCCGTTGCATTCTCTCCCGACGGATTATTCATCGTGTCAGCATCGGACGACAAGGCTGTCCGGTTTTGGGACTCGTCAACAGGAGCCAGTATCTCTGGGCCATTGACCGGACACACGGGCGAAGTGCTATCCGTTGCTGTGTCTCCAGATAGCACCCTGATCGCATCAAGCTCGAGAGACAAGACCATCCGGATATGGGATGCAAGGTCTTATTCGCCGGTTGGAGAGCCTCTGCGAGGACACAGTGATGCCGTTTCCTCCGTCGCCTTCTCTCATGATGGACGGCTCATCGTATCAGGATCATGGGATAAGTCAGTGCGGCTATGGCACACCGAAACGCGCCTCGCGGCAGGCGAGCCGCTCAGAAAACACGACGGCAAGGTTACCTCTGTTTCGTTTTCGCCGGACGACCGCCACGTCGTCTCGGGGTCGGAGGACAAGCGGGTGTTAGTCTGGGATGCAACTACGCGGCTGGTCGTAGCGGAGCCGTTGCAAGGTCATACGAGCGCCATCACCTCCGTCGCGTTCTCCGCAGACGGGCGGCACCTCATCGCAGGCTCTGCAGACAAGAATGCATACATATGGGACGCGGGCGTGCACAAGGCACCGTCTATCGTCCACGGCAACCCACCTCTCCCCAAGTCCGTTGAGTTCTACCCTTATGGCCCCTTACGGTCACCAACGCGCACCCTACCTGTTGGGACTGATGGCTGGGTACGGGATGCCCAGGGTGCACTCGTGTTGTGGGTGCCCGCTGCGAAGTCCAGGGAGGGGGTCGTATTGACCGTCCCGGAGAGTGGCGTGATCGCTATTGATTCGTCGAAGTTCGTTCATGGGACATCCTGGGTGAAGGCTCAAGCTTAATTCCCCTTGCCTCTCTTCTTTCTTACTGCTTTGTTCACTCACTCCTTCATTCATTCATCCATTTTGTTGGTCGGTCGTCTAACATGCTGTATTTTCTTACTTCGCCCTCATCGTCATCTGCTATCCTCAATTGTCTTTGTAAAGGGTCCACATCGCAGTGTATCGTCTCATTTTCGGGCACCGCTAGTATGTTGTACTTTGTAATATCCACAAAACAGATTATGATTTGATGATATACACGGCTTTTCACGATATTTACTGAACGAAATATGATACAAAGCAAGTTCCAACCCAACTCAAAAACATATCGGCTCGAAAACATTGCGATCCGGCAATACATACAGCGTCGTCAATTCTCCAACCCGGGCATCTCATAGTCGATCGGAACGTCTTTCCTCTCCAGCCACGCAGCATCATCGCTCCCGAGATCCACACCAGTCCCACAATCCAGCCTCCGTCTCGTCGGCAACTCCTTCAGCTCCACCACACCAGCACCCTTATCCCACCCGTCCCCTCTT
This sequence comes from Rickenella mellea, assembly GCA_004355085.1. Classification (NCBI taxonomy): domain Eukaryota; kingdom Fungi; phylum Basidiomycota; class Agaricomycetes; order Hymenochaetales; family Rickenellaceae; genus Rickenella; species Rickenella mellea. The sequence continues at coordinate 228,654 of ML170160.1, forward strand.
ACTCCACCGCCATCGCCGCGCACGACGACGTAGTGCTCCCCATGCCACCCCACAAAGTCGAGCGACGGCACGCACGTCGCGATGTGTCGCGCGGACGCGTGCCACAGGTCCGTCTGCAGCGTGAAGTCCTTCTCGGACATGGATGTCGGCTGCGGGCGACGCCGCCGCGCGCTGTGCAGGTGCAGCATGGAGAGGGCGGTGAAGCGCGAGAAGAGGTGTGCGTATTCGTCCTGTGTCATCACAGGTGTTAATTTTTGTTTAGAATCGAGGGAACGGATATGGGGATGGGGATAGAAGGGGGAGGGGGGACTTACGACAGGCTTGTCGGACGCGACCGTCGCGAGGTGGATGGCCACCATCGACCGTGGTATCGCGTTCACGAGCGCTACAGCCGAATCCTCATTCAGATTCGCGATCCGCACTCTCAACACGCGCAGACTCCAGAGGTCCGGCAACACGCTCTGCACGAGCTCCCACGGGCAACTCCCCAGATCCAGCCTCCGCAACTTTGTGCGGTGGCGCAGGAACTGCACGACGGACGTGAACAGCGCGATGTCGTCGTCGTGCCCGACCATCACGAATCGGAATACTTCCAGGTGCGGCAGGAAGGTATGCCTCCCGTCAATAATATGATCGCTCCCAAAAACCACGCTCGCCGAGCTCGGTTCCTCAAACGTCCCGTGTAGAGTTAAGGATTGCAGATTATGCGCATGCGCGATGCGCGCGAGGACGATGTGCGAGATGCGCGTGTCGACGAGGTCGAGGTGCGTGAGGTTCTTGATCGTGACGCTCTGGAACGCGGAGTCCCAGGAGTGGTCCCGCGAGAGGTACGCGCCGAGCGTGAGGTGCCGGAGCGTGCGCGCGTTGTTGTCCAGGACCGTGCGGACCTCGCCCATGTCGGCCCACCCGTCGTCGTCCTCCGCGCGTAGCGTGAACTTGCGCAGGTTGTGGAAGGCGGAGACGCCCTCGGCGTCGAAGTGCCAGCCGCTGTGTGTTAAAGGGGGTTGTGAGTATGGGGAGGGGAGGGGGTGAAGTGGATGTATGCGTACATGAGGCCGAGAGATTGGAGGTTGGGGTGGCTGTCGAGGACGGCTTGAACGTTCTCGTCGCGCAGCTCTGGGTATCCGATCCATTCGAACTCTTGTAGATCCGTGAACGAGGGTAACGCGCCGCGGAACAGTCCTTTCACACGAAACCATCAACACAATCCCCTCAACTCAAATGGGACTGTCCACTCACGCATCATAAAATCCAACATATCGCCCTCTTCATACGCCCAATGTATCCTCAACGTCTTCACCTTCTTCGCGAACACCTGGTCGGCCTTGACGCGGTCCCACACGTCCAGGCCCTTATGCACGTTGTCCGCCTGGTCGTCGCCGAAGTACAGGTCCATGGTGTGGAAGATGAGCCGCTGGGCGATCTCGCGGTGGAAGGAGGAGACGAAGAGCCAGGTGCGGAGGTGGTGTCGCGGGATGTGACGGGCTACGCGTTCCCATATTTCGGGGGGTGCGCGGTGGTGCGCGGGTTCGTCGGAGAAGTGGATCTGGGATGGGTGGTGTTAGTGGGAAGGGTTGTGGATTGTGCCAAGTAAGAGGAGGGAAGATATTCACCAAAGGATCCCTTCGGAGGTGAGATTGGGCGACGCGGTTCAGTGGATCGAGTTTTGCTACGGCTTGGAAATCTTTACACAACGTTTAGAAGGGTAAATTCAACAGGTGGGGGAACCAAAGCGGACCTTGCTTGGCTTTGGCCAACAACCTATCTCCAGCTGCACGCCGTGCTCGTCCACGAGCCAACATGGCTTTTGTTGTGTCTTCTGTAGGTAGACCAGGTGTCCGCAAGTACACATCCAGGTAATTCTCAACGACATCGTCATATCTTATAACCCCTTCAGAACGAACACGGGACAATCAATGAAAAGCCAAGACGGACGCACCGTCCAGTATCAATGAGAGCGAGGGAGGTATCAAGGAGGAACTTTGCCTTGTGGAGTGTAGGCAGGGCTTGGACGGCGTCGACGACTGCTGCTGTGAGGTCGTCTTGAGGGGCGGGGGAGTCCATGGGTTTTGGGAGAGGGCGTGGCATGGCGGGTGAAGAGATAGTCAAGGCATACAGTAGTCTGGGTCCCAGTAAAGTGGCCACTCCAACCGCTCGGTATCTGTCCCAGGCTATGGTGCTGCAACTCACACGGGTACCAGACTCAGCCTTCAGTCAAAGAATGGCTATTGCTGATGTTGAATTGTCATGGACACAGTAGCTATTCGATTATGATCATAAATGGTGGTGGTGGCGTACTGCTCTGTGCACAAGCACCACGAGGCTTTTTCCTTTGTACATGGAACCCAAAGGGGTGGTAACCAAAAGTGTGAATCTCGCCGCTCTGTAGCGCCAATGATTTAGTTTGCAATGAGTTTTGCACGCATGACAGTCATCGATCATATCATATCACCCAAAAATATTCGCAATTATTGGACATTTCGGCCATCCTCATGTCAGTGCAACTTACGTAATCAAAGTGTGATGCATCGCATTCCGCATCGCCAAACGAGACCGTCAATCTTTCCTCTCAACGCCCATGAGCGACCCCATGAATATTATCAAAACGGCCAGCGATGAGCCGACAGTCGCATTGAGTGGTGAAGAGGCGTCTGCGACCTCTCTTTCCTTTCCACTAGCCCTCCGAACGGTGCAAGAACCTGAGGTGAATTGCCTTTCACAATGCCAGCTCGGAATGATGATGATTAATGTGTTTTTTTCTTTTCTTCTTGTGAAAAGGAGAACATATTCGTGGCGGCCCAGCGAGGGGATGTAGCGCTCATACGAGAGCTGATTGAATCTGGCAAAGCAAAGGCGACAGACCGCGACGACCAAAATATTACACCGCTTCACTGGGCATCCATCAACGCCCAGCTCGCTGCGTGTCGGTACTTACTAGAGCAGGGCGCCGAGGTCGATGCGCTAGGCGGCGACCTCGTAGCCACGCCCATGCAATGGGCCGCGCGCAATGGCTATCTCTACGTCATCCACCTCCTCATCGCACACAACGCCGACCCCACCATCGCCGATTCGCAAGGGTACAACACGCTGCACCTCGTCACGCACTCGTCGTCCGTGATGCCCCTCCTCTACCTCCTGCACCAGCCCATCAACGTCGACTCGCGCGACGCGCAGGGGCACACGTCGCTCATGTGGGCCGCGTACCAGGGCGACGCGCTCTCCGTCGACATCCTGCTCAGGAACGGCGCGGACCCGAATACGAAGGACGAGTCCGGGCTGACGCCGTTGCATTGGGCGGTGGTGAAGGGGAATAGGAATTGTATCCGGAAGCTTGTGGAGAAGGACGCGGATTTGGGCGCGAAGAACCAGGAGGGCAAGACGCCGAGGGATATGGCTGTTGAGCTTAAGAGTCTGGGTGCGTGGAAACGTGCGTTGGAGGAGGGCGGGATGTCAGACGATGGGACGAGGAAACACAAGCCGTTTAGCGATGTGAGCGCAGTCTCCATTTTCAACGCGAAATTGCTGAACTTTGGACTTGCAGCGAACGACAAGGATTGCGACTCTATTGTTACCCACTGCGTTCCTATACCTCATATTCACAACACTCAGTATCTTACCATGGTATACCGGTGTTATACTCGCCATGGCAGAATTTTTCGGGATGCACCACGTACGGGTTTCCTTGTATCGGTCTCAGATCTCGATGTATTTAACGAATGGTTGCATCTAGGTCGTCACCCGTGTCCTCTTAAACAAAACGAGCTACACGGACAGCGTCACACAAAGCCCCTACTTCGCCGGTATCATCGTCGGCTCGTTAATGTGGGTCGCATACTCCTGGGTCACGCGCTTGGTGCATCGTACGTACCACCCACACGACTCCTTTATTTTCACCCCCTGACGCTTCATGGTGCCTTTGCAGAGACCCAACACCACGCATTCCTCCATCTAGCCTTCGCATTGGCATTTGGGTTGTGCGCGTACAACTTCTTCCGTGCTATCACTTTGGATCCTGGGACGTGTCCCAAGCCCGCTAATGATGCGGAGCTCAAATCTGTGCGGTTTTTTCATTGAAGTCAAAACCGCTTGCGTAGGCTGAACGTAGTGTATTTTTTTCCGAAGATTGTCGAAGATCTTGCTTCGGAAGGGCGCCTGAACGGGCAGACGTTCTGTGTGCAGTGTATGGTACGTCGACGCGTTTCCGAGTAATGGCGAATAATAAACTGATTGAATATTCGTAGGCACGGAAACCTCTCCGTTCAAAGCATTGTCGTATCTGTGATAAATGTGTTGCGCGACATGATCAGTGAGTTTTCACTGTAGTAAATTGCTGATGGTTTTAATGCCTTTCGTCCGCAGCCACTGTCCTTGGGTCTGGAATTGTGGTGAGTAATTTGGATTCTTCATAGACGCAATTGTTTCTGAGTAAATTTAGTCGGCGTCAACAACCACCGTCAATTCGTGCTATTCGTTGCTACACTAATAACGGGGATCATCGTGTTTGACTATCTCACCTACTCTTGTAAGCTTCATCGTCTAGTCTCGTTTATCTGAATTTGTTTGACATATCTCCAGATTTCTCCATGATCACACCCGTTCCTGACCCATCCGCCTACTGCATCCTCCCGACTTCGCTATGTGCGATAACGGCAGCCGATCCATTCATGTTCTCCGTGGCCGCCTGGGCAACCTTACAACTCTCGTGGACGTTCATCCTCCTCGCCAGCCAGTTTTGGCAGATCGCACGACAGATGACGACGTTCGAGGTGTCGAACCTCGGACGGTACGGATTCATGGGCGGCCGGGGCGGGCAGAGCCTCTCTTCACAAATGGGCCATCGGCACCAGCACCACGGCAGCGCGAGCCCCGGAGGAGGAGGCCCGGACTCCGCCATGGGCGACGACGCGACCGACGCAGACGGCAGCAGCGTCGGCGGGCACTCGCACGCGCACAAACACAAACACGGCGCGTGCGGGACGGGGTTCATCATGCACCTCACCGGGCTCGATTTCTTCACGAAGGGCAAAGCGGCTGACGGGCTCGCGCGCGCGAGCAGCGCGACGAACCCGTTCGATCTGGGGTTCACGGGGAACTGCATGGATTTCTGGACGAGCGGGAGGGAGCTGGGCGTGGAGTATGAGAGGCTGTATGATGTGCCTGTTGGGGGGTTCCGGGAGGCGAAGATGCGCATGGAGAGGGAGGAGGAGGAGGATGGGACGGAGAGGGAGAGGGTGGGGAGGAAGGGGAAGGGGCTGTTCATGGGCATGGGGTTCAATTTTGGGAGAGGGAGGAGCGCGGGGTACGAGCCTGTCAACCAGGCGTAGAGATGGCGTTGGGTAGACGGATTTTTGGCCGCAAACTAATTCTTCATGATCAGTTAACGTTGTGTCTGCCTGTATAATGGTTGGGTCGCTAGGATTGTAGTCACTATATATTAGCCTCGATATTGAGGCGTTATGAAAAAACTTCAAAAAAGTTCGAGCATATGCGATCACGTGTTTAGCAACGCGCTTGCCTTCGCTGCTGCGGTCAACGCCACGTAGTCCTTCGAGTCTCTACTTCATGTGATGTCAAAATTTACTGTGGTTCTGGAAACCATTATAATTACGCTAGGAGTGAGGTGAGTTGCAGCTTGGATTTACCGCATTGACCCTTATCCGAAAGGGGGTAGGGCTCCATTATTCTTCGGTTGCCGCAAATTTTTGCTGAAGCCTCTATACACCGACCTACGGAACATCGCAGCGCCCACTGGCGTAGAAGAACACGAAAGGCGGGAAGACATCTCTGATAGTAATGATTTCGCGCTTGAGGTCTTGCCAACCGTGTCGTCCAATACGTCGACGTCGGGACCTAAACATGATGTTCAAGCTGCGCCAATGAAGGCGATGGGACGCTATTTCCACGAGAACGTCGCGCAAATGAGCTTCGCGCTGTGTTTCTCGGAGAGTTGTGTTCTGTTCGCGATGATTGTGTGCCAGGGAAGTGGTATCCTCAGCCATGGGTATGTACCTCTCTCCGTGTCATATTAATTGACAGACGGCATAATTATTAAACTCACTATCGTCTGGTAGGGCGAGGATTCTTAATTGGCATATATCAATGACGTGTCTTCTCGTTATGATACTTTTCGTCATCCCGTTATCTCAAATTTACCTTTTGACCGGAAGGTCATCTCATATGGATGGAGTCCGTACGTGATTTCACCCTATTATTATAATCAATCGAACTCTGCGAACTAATGGGACAAACAGGTACAGAGCGTCGGAAAGCCCCGCTATTATGGCGTCTATTCCTCACCGGTGCCCCATACACCATATGTCTCCTCAGCTTTTCGTACGTTCCTGTACCACAAGGCCTCAATTCTGCAGACAAACTCTACACCCTATTATCGCGCCTCATCGTGATTGGAACCATAATTCTTGGCCTGCTGTCTGGTTTTGGGGCTATTCGTAATGCTTGGGATTTTTTCCCCGTGTTTTCTGGTTCAAGGAAGTTGGTATTTTAAGTTTGATCGACGAGAATCGTCACAGGTTGATGGTTAACTTCATAGACTAGAGCCCACGGAACAGGACGTTACGTCTGCGGAGCATGCTCTTACGCGTGTTCGCGATGACCTCCTTCAACGTCGCCTAGAGCGGGATCGAAGAGAGGCTGCAACGGTGAGCTCCTGGTCAATTTACTTGACCGCCATCCGTCTAAGACGTTGTTCGGCCAGCCAAAATCAGGAACATCATGGCTTTCGAACGTCGTCCCATCTTTCCGAGGAAACGCCGGTTCGTAGAAGTTTCTAACTGAGCATATCAGTACCCCATCTGAAATATTACAGAGGCAAACGCTCTCCAGCGAGAAATAGATGGTCTCGAAGCATTGGAGTATCAAATGGACCGAAGCCTGGATGTACTGAAAGCGCGACGCGCAAACGCCTTGTTTTCACGGACACTCCGAGGTAAATTAACCAATTGGGCGGGCCGTTTGTTTGCAATTTATTGTATCTTCCGAATCATCAGTGTAAGTGTGCCCGCCTCCAATCACTGCAATATGCTGAGCATGTCGTACAGTGTATTCTAAATATCGTCACTCCGATGCGAGACACAGATCCGTCCAAGTCAACTCCTTCTACTACGACGTACCCAGATATCATAACGCATCTGCTTGCATATCTAGTGTCGCTCCTACCGTCAATGGAGTTGACAGTAGATGACATATCCGCAATTTCTCGGGAGATAAGCCTCGGTCTCGTCGGTGTCATTATTATTAGCAGCTTCCGGGTACTACTGCGAGGTGTTTCGCGGGTACGTGTCATTTTGTCGAAAATTACTGTACCTAATGTTGGTCGAATTTGAAGGTTGTACGTCTTTCCAGTCGTAATCTCGGCGCATCATTAATGCTTCTAGTCGTTGCACAGCTCATGGTTTGATCCGCTCCTTGTATTCCCGTGGGCTAGTCTCACCGAAGTAACTTATTCATTTCAGGGGATATATTTCTTGACAACAATCGTGCAACTCCGAACTGCATTTCCGTTGCCCGCGGAGCCGCCAGACTCCGCCGCAACACCATCCAACCTCTTTTCAACCTTGCCACAATTCGAGGTCTTTGGATCACTCTTTGACTGGTCGTTCATACTTGCGACCACTTTCAGCGCCGTGATTCGGTGGGTGGACGCGCGAATCAACGGAGTTGATTAAAAAATCGGCTCCAACACGAGGAGCGACCTATGAAGCATATCACACCACTTTCGTCTTGCAATCGGACAAAGGCACGGAGAATCACAGACATATATTTTCAAGCAGGCAGGCAACGTGTCTGGTAATGTGCTTGTAGGACCACTTCACGGAATCACCAAGATGGCATGCTTTCCCCCCTTCAGAGAAATGGTACCATCCGCGTTAAATTTGGCCACCTTCCCATCGACAGTCACCAACTTGCCCTTCACTGGCAACGTCACTGTGCCTGTAGTTCCAGTAGGCGCGGTTATATTCAAGCTGAAGGCGCCAAGGATGGTCGCCCAGGACACGTTGTATGTGCCGAGTGGTGTTTCGAAGCCTCCTTGAGCTTCCGGGAGACCGCTCAGATGAGGCGCAACGGTCCAGGTCTGCCCTTTCGGCGATGTAACTTGAAGACCGAGGACGAAGTACGTCAGTGCTGATGTCGGTCCTGAGCTCCATCCGTGCGCGTGGCTGGTATATGCTGGGTCGTAGGAGTATCCTCTGTATGAACGATAGCTGAAATAATGTCGATTTAGTTTGCCATAGTCACGGATGGAATTTGTAGGGCTGACCTCAGGGAACCGTTGGCTGTGAAGCCTTCGAGCAGTGAAGATTGCACGCTCAAATTCGTGTAGAGCATGTAGCCCCATTCGCGCCTGATGAGATCCATCGCACGTGCGTCGTTTCCGGACATGAAATGAGCTTGTAACTATTCAAAAATGAGAACCCCGGAAAAATCAACAGAGAAATAATTTGGCTTGCCTCAAGCCCACTGATGAACGGGGAAATAGTATCAGGCAACTCTGGTGCGACTGGACCGAGATCGTTCCAGTTCTTCTGCAAACCAGCGCTCACAGAGGTGGCTTGCGCGGGGGTTGTGAGACCGAATATGACGGCCATGGAGTTGGCGTCCTGAGGGCACAGTGTCGTGGTCTGGTTGTCGCGATACATGCCGAGTTCTGGGACCCAGAAGGCTTGGTTGAATACTGTTTTGAGCGCAGTGGCGTTTGCGGACCATGCAGAGGCGAGAGCAGGCTGGTTCATGGTGGTGGCGAGATCCGCACTATTGGTGAGGACCTGGACAATGGAAATCAATCAATACGTTCTAGAGTGTAAAGGGAAATAATTCATACTTTGTACAGCAATGCATTGCCTTCAGAGTTAAGACCACCACCTCCTAATCTTGCCCAGTCACGCAGACCAGTGACGTTCATGAGACCAGACGATGTGACCTTAGCTTCGACGAACGCTACAGCCCTAGTCTAAATTGCGGACGAAAGTCAGCCCACAGGATGAACGCTATGATATGAAGGAGCGCACATAGTTTGTCCACACTGTCTGGAGCCAGGCAATGTCACCACTAAATGTGTAGTAATTGTGGGTACCAATCAAAGTCCACATGTGGTACGTGTCGCTTCCCGTCTGACTGAGAGGAGGGCCAGATTCAGGGAGAGCACCATTGGAGGCAATGGCGGAGAACATGGTGGACAGTGCGTTTCGGGTCGGGATTAAATCATTTGTAGAAACAAATTGCGTTGGCACAGCAATTCCCATGTCACCTAAAATCCAGGTCATGGTTGCTCAATTTAGAACAGACGGAATTCTAACCTGGCCAGACGGCACTGGATGCAGGTGAGGTAAAAACTGCATGAGAAACGCTGATGGCAACAATAGAAATAAGTTTTTACCGATCTCTTTTTGCTCCGTCTACGATGATGGGGCCGGCAACACCGAGAGTTGCAGCGTTACTCCAGGCTTTTTAAAGACCTCATTAATCGTAAAATTTACCGGAGAACACGAAACGTACTCCCGGGAGGGCCAGCTGGCGATGCGCGTCCAGTATTCAAAGGCACAGTATTCGTCTGAACGGTGTATGCACCAGCATACCACAGTTTTGTCAAGAAGTTGGGGTCGTGGAACACAGGATCTATCGTGGAGAAATAACCAGAATAGTTTCTCATGTTCGTCACATGCGGCATAAATGAGATCGAGCACGAAACATTGGAGAGAGTGATCGGGCTATTTGAGTTGGACACGATTGAAAGGTAGCGGAAACCACCGCGGAGTTGTTTGACGGGTTGAGTCCAAAAGCCTGACGGAAGAGGTGCGCGGATGCTGAGAACTCCATCATACGTTGTGCTTGGTGCCCCCAATGCTGAATCGTCAGACGCAGTTGGCCGGATGAATTCAGGTGACTCGGTGAATGATAGCGCAAATGCTGATGTGTTTGTAACCGAGTTCAGATTTAATGAGATCAACCCGCCGACCTGATACGTGGAGTTAGTGGTGCGATGAAGGGGATATTACATTCTAAGCGGTAGAAATCACCTCTTTGCCGAAGTCAAGGGCGATCCAGGAGCCATTGCCTGTGAGCGTAGCCATTCCCTTATTCCCCACAAGATTTTTTCCATTAGTGACTGAGCCAAAACTTGAATGCACGGCAGTCGGCAAGACAACTCTCGTGCTAGGCGCATAGTTGAACTGGTCCCAAGGACCGCTCGGCGCTGTGGCACGCACAGAAAATGCTGAGATGAGAACCACGAAAGAGGCCAGCAAAGTCATTGTAACTTGACTGCCACAAAACGACAGAGCACATTATTAAGAGCTCGAAGGTTGGTCTTTTGACCATTGTGACGCTCCGGGGAGGTTCTGCGATGACCTATTTGCGGTCACGGGATCGCGTGCGCCGGCCCGATGAGTTCGTTGGTGGTACATGCAGAATTATTGAGTGCGATGACGAGTAAAACCCTCATGTGACGAACTAAAATGGGTTATTTCGCCAGTATTGTCGACCGTCAATATAGCAAACAATTTCTAACAGTCGGACGCGACGCGAAAGATATTGCCACGGATATTTCAGAAAAAAAGACGAGCACAGTTTTCACCAGTGTTGCAAAATGTTGTGCGGAGAAACGTCTGACCTCCTAGGTAAGTCCGGCAGAATACCTGCTTGAAGAAGCCCAGCAAGCAGCTATTAGTAGCCCTTCGTTTCCGAAATGAGAACAGAGCGCCTTGGAGGATTCTTTAATTGAGACAAACGTTTACTGCTCCACGGAACAAACGTACTTGTCTTCTGATTTGGAGCTTGGAGACATATTCCCAGCTGCAGTCGACCACAGACTTGATCAGTTGAACGGACAGGCTTGGGGGTTATAACTGAAAGTTAACTTATGCGTCGAAACCTGAGCTACTTTGGGAAGGGTTATGTAATCCCTGCCTACCCTAGACCCACCTGGTCACCAACTTTTTTTTCAACTGCGACATCCATCTCTTCCTCACAACATGGCATCTATCGGTACTCTGTGGACAATTCCCGCTCAAGGTGGTGGAAAGCGTGTATGTTATTGCCACGGTCTGCCTAAATCCTAAAATGAAGGCCTTTTGTCGTAGATTCGAGCTGTTGCAGCGCTTGGTGGCATAAATGTAGACCTACCTGAAAAATACACCCATTACGAGGACAACAAGAAGCCTGAATTCACCAACAAGTTCCCCCACGGAAAGATTCCTGCCTTTGAGGGGAAGGACGGTTTCTACCTCTTCGAAGGTTCCGCGATTGCACGATACTGTGAGCATCGATGACTCTTTCCCTTCCGTTATGAGGTCGAGTGTGTAAAGATGAGAAGTATCAAAATTTTCAGTTATCCCTGTCTTAACATTCATGTCGACAGTATGAAAATCTGAGCCACACTCGGCCCCCTTTTGTCTATTTGTTGTATCCTACGTGCTAACGGCATCTGTTAAATCTGCAGTTGCCAGCCTATCGCCTAATGCAAATCTGCTTGGTACCACTCCAAAGGAAGCTGCTCTCGTGGATCAATGGGTGTCATTTGGCGATCTTGAAATTGGGGTCTTTACAAGTTATATCGGCCAGCTGGTTGCCGGCCATTTGACACCATATGCTAAGCCTGTACGCTCTCGCGACCGTTTGCCTATTTTGTGTCGCTTAAGTCATTTCTCAGATCCACAACACATTGGCCGAGCGTCAAATCCGTTCATTTGGAACTCTTGAAAAACATCTATCAACACGCACGTTCCTTGTCAATGAGCGGATTACGCTGGCCGACATTGCCATCGCTTCGGTTATCCAAAATGCCTTGAAAGTTACTTTCGATGCTCCTCTCCGCGCTCGTCACCCCAACATTGTCCGTCACTTCGAAACGGTTGTGAACCAGCCCAAACTCAAGGACATTTATGGTGAGACTGAATACATTGAGAAGGCGAAACAATTCGTCGCTCCACCAAAAGACAAGAAAGAGGCGGCCAAGCCCGCTGCAGCGGCTGCTGCTGCGCCGAAGGCGGAGAAGAAACCAAAAGCGAAAGAGCAGGACGATGACGATGACGATGTAGATCTCGTTCCCCAGGAGCCAAAGGCAAAGAACCCCTTGGATTCTCTGCCCAAGTCTGAGTTCAACCTCGAGGACTGGAAGCGAGCGTACTCCAACATGGACACACGAGGGCCTGGCGGTTCTTTAGAGTGGTTCTACCAGAAGTACGTGGCCATTCGGAGCGTATATGAGTCACATGTTCGGTTTCTGACAGCATGTCGTATTTTTAACAGATTCGACAAAGAGGGCTTCTCTGTCTGGCGCGTTGACTTCAAGTACAACCAAGAGTTGACGCAGGTGTTCATGTCGTCGAACCAGATCGGTGGCTTTTTCAACCGTCTCGAAGCCTCGCGGAAATATCTGTTCGGGTCCGTCGGCGTTCTCGGGACGGCGAACAACTCTATAATTTCCGGAGTTCTGATTCTCCGAGGACATGACGTGAAGCCTGTCGTCGACGTTGCTCCCGATTGGGAGTCGTATGAGTTCAAGCGCCTTGACTTGGCGAATGCTGATGACAAGAAGTTTTTCGAGGCTGCGTTGGCTTGGGACCTCGAGATCGGTGACAAGAAGTGGGCAGATGGAAAGAATGTGAGTCATTCATTACCCAGATTCCACTCATTCGTCACTAATTTCGCGTTGGACATCAGTTCAAGTAGATGTACAAGCTTAGATATAACATGTTGTAGCAGACGGTTAACAGATTGTTTTGTGCGTAGTGTACCACCTCAGCTATTGAGAACAACTGTTTTCGCCCCTGCGATGTGATTTTAGTTCATACGGCACGACGTCCGTCGTCCCTTTTCTGTTCGCGCCGTAATCGCCGCCTATCACTTTCAGATATCGAGTCACTGCGACGAACTTCCCACGTCAGACTCAATCAAGCCCACTCCCACTGACATGGGAGGAGGATTGCCGCCAGTGTTCCACGGAAGGGAAGAGTGTTGAACCGGCAGACCATCCATGCTAAAACTAAGGATGACTCGAATTTTGTGCTATCGAGATTCGCAAACGCAACAAGTTCAAGCTGAACGTTCAAGGTTACCACTTACCTCAGACCACCAAATTTTTTCTTCAACTGTGACATCAATCTCGTCCTCAACATGGCATCCATTGGCACTCTGTGGATAACTCCCGGTCAAGTTGGCGGAACGCGTGTATGTTGTTGCCATGATCCTCGATAATTCTCACATCAACCTCTTCCAGATTCCAGCCGTTGCAGCGCTTGGTGGCATAACTGTAGATCCACCTGAAAAGTACATACATTTCGAGGACAACGAGAAGCCTGAATTTACCAACAAGTTCCCTCACGGAAAAATACCTGCCTTCGAAGGAAAGGACGGTTTCTGCCTCTTCGAAACAGCCGCAATTGCACGTTACTGTGAGTGTCCTTGCCTCTCAGGCTTGCCCGTGCAATGCGAGGAGTGTGCAAAGATGAGAAGTATTAAAATTTTCAGTTATCCCTGTCTTAAACGTATATGTCGACAGTATGAAAGTCTGAGCTACAGTCGTCCTTCTTCTTTTAATGTTTTGCCAATACACTGCGTGCTGACCGCATCTTTCAATCCGCAGTTGCCAGCCTTTCGCCTAATTCAAATTTGCTCGGTACCTGTGCGAAGGAGGCCGCTCTTGTAGATCAATGGGTGTCGTTCGGGGATCATGAAATTGGGGTCTACAATGATTATGTAGGGCAGATACTTGACGGCGATTTGACACCATACACTAAGCCTGTACGACCTCAAAGCCATTTTCTGCCTATTTTCTGCCTCTCTAATCATTTCTCAGATCCACAACACATTGGTCGAGCGTCAAATACGTTCATTCGGAACTCTTGAAAAACATCTATCGACACGAACATTCCTTGTCGATGAGCGCATTACCCTGGCCGACGTTTCAATCGCTTCGGTTATCCATAAGGCATTGAAGGTTACTTTGGATGCTCCCCTCCGTGCTCGTTACCCCAACATTGTCCGCCACTTCGAGACTGTTGCCAACCAGCCCAAACTTAAGGATATCTTCGGTAGGACCGAATACATTGAGAAGGCGAGGCAATACGTCCCTCCACCAAAAGAGAAGAAAGAGGTGCCTAAGCCCGCTGCAGCTGCTGCACCTAAGGCGGAGAAAAAACCAAAAGCGAAAGAGCAGGATGATGACGATGACGATGTGGATCTCGTTCCCCAGGAGCCAAAGGCAAAGAACCCCTTGGATTCTCTGCCCAAGTCTGAGTTCAACCTCGAGGACTGGGAACGAGCGTACTCCAACATGGACACACGAGGGCCTGGTGGCTCCCTAGAGTGGTTCTACCAGAAGTACGTAGTCATTCGGAGTGTATATGAGTCACATGTTCGTTTTCTGACAGCGTGTCGTATTTTTAACAGATTCGACAAAGAGGGCTTCTCCGTCTGGCGCGTTGACTTCAAGTACAACCAAGAGTTGACGCAGGTGTTTATGTCGTCGAACCAGATCGGTGGCTTTTTCAACCGTCTTGAAGCCTCGCGGAAGTATCTATTCGGGTCCATGGGCGTTCTCGGGACAGCGAACAACTCCATAATCTCGGGGGTTCTGATTCTCCGAGGGCTTGACGTGAAGCCTGTCGTCGACGTTGCTCCCGACTGGGAGTCGTATGAATTCAAGCACCTTGACTTGGCGAATGCTGATGACAAGAAGTTTTTTGAGGCTGCGTTGGCTTGGGACCTCGAGATCGGTGACAAGAAATGGGCAGATGGAAAGAATGTGAGTCATTCATGATCCAGATTTTACTCACTCGGTACTAATTTTGTGTTTGTGTTGGACATCAGTTCAAGTAGATATACAAGATTAGGTATTGTAGCAGATGGCCAACAGATTGTTTCGTGTGTAGTTGATTTTCCTGTACTATATGAGCCAACCGCGTGGAGGTGTCGGTTTCCATCATATTTCGACATGGTCCCAGGGCACCTCGAGTCCTGGCCACACTCTGAAAATGTGAGCATGATGGCAGGATGGGTGAACAAAAATGGGTGTCCCTTGCCATTTTGAATTGATAGTCATTGATGACATCAAACATGAGAGTCTCACGGCCAACCAACCTCAACTTGCGTCCAGCGTTCAACGCTCGTCGCTACACGCTTATCAACACATGCATTGCAGACTATTTGACTGAAGTCAGCCTATAGATTGCAACGTACAATGTCTCATGAAGACCTCAATCGCGGCCGCGCAAGTCAGGAAAACCTACTTCGCTGGAATGCCAATGATGGCGACGAAGGCTCCGCAATGCCCACTGCCTCACGTGCCTATAAATTTCGCGGCGACGATGACCAGTACGATGAGAGTGATCCCTTGAACTTGAATGACGAAGAGTCTTCACCACGCAAGCCGTATGAACATCGACGACGACGTGAGCGAACCTTCGCTGTTTGACACTCTGAGTTCTTCTTCCTTGTTGACCGAGCTGACCATCTAGGTTCGTTAAGCGGTTCCAAATTCCTCAGGATCAAGAGATTTATTCGTTCTCGTCGGAAATGCACAACGATCACAGCACTTAGTTTGGTGTGCATGGCTGTTTTGGCCATGCTGCTTTCTGCTGGTGGAGTCTTTGTCTACACACATACACCGAAAGATGGACAATCACCGCCATGGTATCCTACTCGTAAGCCCTTCGCCAATTTACTTGCTCACAGGTAATTAAGCGTGATTGTTTTCAAGCTCCTGGGGGAACTGTTTCGTCGTGGCGGTTATCCTACGAGAAGGCTGCCAATTTGGTGCGAAAAATGACGTTGATAGAGAAAGTCAATGTCACGACAGGAACGGGGTGGCAGATGGGATTATGTGTTGGGAATACAGGTATGCATAAATGGCATTTCAACGCTGAATTTCATTCCAATTTCAATCCCAGGGCCAGCAACTGGCGTTGGATTCCCTGCGCTGTGTCTCCAAGATGGTCCACTAGGCATCCGCTTTGCGGACAAGATCACCGCATTCCCTGCGGGCATTACGACTGGTGCCACATGGAATCGCGACTTGATGTAATACTCATTCATGACCACAACTTTCCGATTTTTTGATCAATAGTGATTAGGTATAAACGCGGCCGTGCTCATGGCCTGGAAGCTCGCCTAAAAGGCGTCAATGTCCTGTTGGGGCCGGCTATGGGACCTTTGGGACGGATGCCTGCTGGTGGACGAAATTGGGAAGGATTTGGTTCGGATCCTGTCTTACAAGGTGTTGCTGCAGCCGAAACTATCAAGGGTATTCAATCTCAAGGCGTCATTGCTACTGGTGAGGGATAGTGATGCCTTAGTTTGACTAATAATTCTAAAAATTTGTTCAGCTAAGCACTTTATTTTGAACGAGCAGGAACACTTTCGGCAGTCGTTCGAATGGGGTTTACCCAATGCCATGTCCACAAATGCAGACGACAGGACACTTCACGAACTTTATCTTTGGCCCTTCGCCGAAAGCGTCCGTGCGGGAGTGGCATCCGTCATGTGCAGTTACCAGATGGTCAATAACTCGTATGGCCCCCGAAGTTCAAAGTATATTCTGGACACTTAATTTAATGTCAGGTATGCATGCGGAAACAGCAAGATCATGAACGGGATTTTGAAGGACGAACTTGGCTTCCAAGGTTTCATCCAATCTGACTGGCTTGCTCAGCGGAGTGGCGTAGCTAGCGCATTGGCCGGCTTGTTAGTGCCAACTTTTGATGCGTGATTCGCAACACTAATGGCTTGTTCAGGGATATGTCGATGCCTGGAGATGGCTTACGATGGGCCAACGGTAATTCTCTGTGGGGTTCTCAACTTACGACGGCTATACTGAACGGCTCCATTCCGTTGTCCCGATTAAATGACATGGTCACTCGAATCGTTGCATCTTGGTATCAGCTTGGTCAAGACGATCAGTCACGCTTCCCTCTCCCCCCTCCTGAAGGTGATGGCGGGCCGAATTTTTCATCATGGACGAATGATGAGGTCGGCCTCCTCCATCATGGAAGTGGGGAAGGAGAAAAGGGCATAGTTAACAAATTTATTGATGTCCAAGGCACAGGACAGGATGCACACGGGATACTGTGTCGCACCATCGCAGCAGAGGCTACTGTGTTACTCAAGAACGATGACAAGGTATTGCCCTTGAGTCTGGATGGTTGGTCCACGAGCTACGAGGGTGAGAGAGGGCGCCAATTCAAAGTTGCGATAGTTGGCGAGGATGCTGGTGAAGGCAAAGGAAGGAATGCGTGTCCAGATCGAGGCTGCAACCAGGGAACGTAAGTGGCAAACTACGCATCTCCTGCATTCGTTAAACCCTTCCAGACTTGCCTCGGGATGGGGTTCCGGAGCCGTGGAATTCCCTTACCTTATCACACCACTGGCTGCATTGAAAGAAGAATTTTCACCTGACGTGGCGATCACGGCATTAGTAGAAAACAATAACCCGCCACCGCCAAGTGTCCTGATTGAGCAAGACCTTTGCATTGTGTTCATAAATGCGGACTCCGGAGAAGGATATTTGGGGCATGACGGCGTCCATGGGGATCGTAATGACCTATATCCGCACAAAAACGGCGACAAGCTCGTACAAGCAGTCGCGAAGAGTTGCGGTGGTGGTAATGGGAATACGGTTGTCATCGTTCATTCCGTTGGTCCTGTCCTGGTGGAGAAATGGATCGATATCGCAAATATTAAAGGTCTGATCTTCGCAAACCTTCCTGGTGAGGAGAGCGGACATGCTTTGGTGAGAAAACTTCATTTTTTTTTACACAGAACATTCATTCAACTTGTCCAGGCCGACATATTGTTCGGACGTGTCAGCCCGAGCGGCAAGTTACCCTACACGGTTGGCAGAAGTCTCCCGGATTATGGTGCAGGGGGTCAAGTTCTTTATTACCCTAATGGCGTAATACCACAGCAAGATTTTACGGAAGGACTCTACATTGATTACCGACATTTCGACAAGGTACGCCGTCTGGATTGATCTGTGAAAACGTTCTGATGAAGAGCAGTACAATATCGCACCGCGATATGAATTTGGATTTGGCCTCTCCTACACAACTTTTGCATTATCAAACCTGAAAGTTTCTTTGGTAAGGGAAAAGTCGACCTTTCCTTCACCCAGGACCCCAGGGCTGAGCGCGCCGAAATATGACGACAAAATCCCACCTGCATCAGACGCAGTCTTCCCCAAAGGTTTCCGAAAGTTGAAGAACTACATATATCCTTACATTAGCGGAGTGGAGGACATCCGTCCTGGAAAATATCCATACCCGAAAGGATATGATATTGCCCAACCTCCCTCTCAGGCAGGCGGCGGCGAAGGAGGGAATCCTAGTCTCTGGGATATTCACGGGGAAGTCGAAGTTACACTGACAAACACTGGGATTCGAACTGGGCAAGAAGTCGTTCAGCTTTACCTTTCATTCCCCAAAGACGTACCGGCTGACCCTACCGCTTCCGGTTCCAACCGCGCAGAGACCTACATCGATTTTCCCGTCAAAGTTTTGAGGGCATTCGAAAAGGTCGAATTGATCTCGAGGGAGAGTAAAACAGTAAAACTTTCTCTGACACGGAAGGATCTGAGCTATTGGTCGGTCACAGAACAAAATTGGATTATGCCAACTCAGGGAAAGTTCAAGATCATGGTTGGGACGAGCTCGCGAAATTTACCTCTTCGAGCTACATTGTAAATCTATAATATTGACAATAGATGAGTACAGGTCACTCTCGGTTTGCTATTCAGCACGAATTGGAGTGGTCGCTGTTGGCCATTGTCAGGGATTACATCAGCTACACAACAGTCTAAATTAAGTTAGCAGGTGTACTGTATGTTTCACACTCGACGCTTGCGTGCAATATCATGGAAAGCGAGACATCCTCCTCGTACGTCTACAATCCAGCATCCTGAATATGTATTTCCGACTCCGCAAATTATGGACATTTTCCTTCCAGATTAATGACCGAGCTGACTGACGACATGATTGCCGACCTGGTCAACAACCAGCAACGTCCAAGCAATACAGAGATCTCTCTCGTCAGAGAGAACATTTCTGCCTTGCAGATTCTTCTGTCAGTGAAAGCGCTGGCTGTTGTCCAAGCACAAAAAGACCTCGACGAAGCCATGGCACAGTGGGAGGTCACATGCGATAGGTTGGACCGCTTAAAATCAATTGTCTCCCCAATTACCTTGATCCCGGATGAGGTGCTCTCCAAAATCTTTGTACACTGCCTTCCGGAAGATGGCCAGGGAAAGCATCTACCTCCTGTTCCATCAATCTGGTCGTCACCGCTTTTGCTCACCCGCGTCTGTCGCCGTTGGACAGATGTTGCACTGTCAACCCATCATCTGTGGGCTGGCATGACTTTGACGAAGAAATTATGCGATGGCAAATTCGATCAAATTACAAAAGCGACCGACGAGTGGATAGGCAGATCTGGGGCATGTCCCCTTTCCTTTAACTTTCAGTGTGGTTCTGATAGCAAGGACGAAACTGGTATCAACGATCTGGTCCAGGTCATTATCCGTCACGCACATCGTTGGCAACGCATCAGCGGGTCGCTTCCAAGACCTGTCCTAACACAAATTTTTTCCAAGCTTTCTGACGGTGTTCCTCTGCTCGAAACATTGGACCTTTGTGAAGGACGGTTAAAATATGTTAGTGACGATGGGCTTCCCGTCGACGTTTCTTCCGCACCCCGGTTGAGGAAATTTTGTTCCAGTGCAAAGTACAACATCCGGCTTGCATTTAACGGGACAATGCTACACAACCTCCGGACAATTGTGATTGGACGAGTTAGGCATGCTTCGGCAACTTTAGAAGACGTCTGGTCATGCTTCAAGCATTGTCCAAACTTGCAGTTGTCACATTTCTTCATCTCAACTCAGGGAAGCCAAAACTTTGGACCTGACATGCTTCAGGTTGCCGCACTCGAGACATGCCATATTACCACTTCCGCAGATCCAGGGCCTCTGTTGGACCACATTACGTTGCCTGCAATGCAATGTTTACTTCTATCATTCTCTGGAGCGGATCACCTAGGCCAGATATTAGCACCCGGGCCGCCACAATTATCTTGGCACCACCTCGATAGTCTGCTGGAACGGTCACATCCCCCTCTCCAGGAGCTGTCCCTATCAATGTTCAACATGAGTGAACAGACCCTCGTCTCTTGCCTCCGTCAAACACCGGATATAGAGAAACTGGAAATTGCTATCTTCGAAGTCACAGATTATTTTCTCTGTATGATGACAAACAACTCGGATGTCGGACACAATAATTCTCCAGATCCGTGTCATTATCTCTGCCCACGTCTGCAGGATTTATGCATTGAGGAATCCGGGCGATTCACAGCTGATGCAATGGTTGATATGATTTTATCGCGTCGCGCCGAACCGCCAGATGGAAATTCTTGCCAGCTTGAATCTTTCTGCCTAGATAATTGTGAATTCGAGGGTCGAAGATTAGAGGAGGATGATCCGGCTCTCCGGCAATGCATCGAAGAGGGCATGAACATTATTATCTCATAAACTCCTCCGCCTATGATCACTCATTATTTAAGACATTAGCATTACCGATCAGTGAATGAATGTGCCATTGTCGCGCAGTGACTGATAATATATTCTGGTACAGACAGTAAGAAACCAGACGAGATAAAATTGTGTGCGGAGGAGGTTACGTTCGCAAAGGACTATTGTGGATTATTATAATATTCTACCCGATAGTGCTAGCATGTCAATCTCCAGCTATCTTCGGTAGTGGGTCTTAAAGTCCCAACCTCCCGTTTTGACAAATATATATATATAAATGTTGTAGGGTTCGTGCGCGCCTCGAAAAAAAGAGCCAAAAAAAGTCACATGTTACGTGACTTGACAGTCAACACGATATGGAGAGCAAAACCTCCTCGTACGTCGAGTCCCCTGCATGTTGTAATTTCGGGCGCCGGAATGTACTGATACTTTTCTTCCAGATAAACGACCATGACCGAATCGACCGAAGATATGGTTGCAAACCTTGCCAACAACAATGGTCAACATCCAAACAATGCAGTCTCCCTCGTCAAAGAGAAAACTGTTGTCTTGCAGATCCCTTCTTCCGAGTCAATAAGAACGAAAGTTGCTTTGCAGGATCAAAAAGAGCTCAACGGGGTAACCACGCCGTTAGAAAGCACACTGGCACGCGCGAGGTTGGACAACTCAAATTCAATTGTCGCCTCTATTCCGGATGAAGTGCTCTCGGAAATCTTTGTCCATTGCCTTCCGAGTTCGCAAAGTAACTACTTGAAAGATAGACCACCTGTTCCATCGGTCCAGTCGGCACCACTGTTACTCACCCGCGTCTGTCGCCGCTGGGCAGACGTTGCACTGTCAACCCATCATCTGTGGGCTGGAATGACTTTCACGAAGAAATTATGTGATGGCAAATACGATCAAATTATGAAAGCTGTCGAGGAGTGGATAGGCAGATCTGGGGCATGTCCCCTTTCCTTTGACTTTTATTGTGGTTCTGATAGCAAGGACGAAGCTGCTATCAACAAACTCGCCCACGTCATTATCCCTCATTCGCATCGGTGGCGGAGCATCGGCGGGTATCTTCCGAGCTCTGTCCTCGCACAAGTGTTGTCCAAAATTTCGGACGGCGTTCCTCTGTTGGAAATGTTGGGGGTTTCTGACTCGGAATGGCCTTCAATTGGCGATGGGATCGTCCATATGTTCCCGAGTCGGACCGTTGACATTTCTTTCGCACCACGGCTGAACAAATTTTGCTCCGAAAATATCCATCTCGCATTTAATGGAGCGATACTACGCAACATTCGAACAATTGAGATTGGACGATCCCAGTATGATCGCGTTACGCCAACCTTAGAGGATGTGTGGTCATGCCTCCAACATTGTCCAAACTTGCGGTCATTGGAATTCTTTGCTACTATCTCATCCCGAGGAAACCTCAACCTTAGACCTGACATGCTTCAAGTTGCCGCGCTCCAGACATTCCTAATTTACACTTCTGCGGACCCAGGGCCTTTGCTGGACCGCGTTACCTCACCCGCATTGAAAAAATTTCACCTGTCATTCTTTGGAGAGAAGAGAGCAGGCCAGATTGCCCAGGTTCCTTGGCACAACATCGATAACCTGTTGGAACGTTCACGTCCTCCTCTCCAGGAGTTAACGCTCAATACGTATCATATCGGCATGAGTGAAGATATCCTCCTTTCTTGTCTCCGTCGCATGCCGGATATAAAGAAACTATATATTTGCGTTGGCTCAAAACCCATACTCACAGACTATTTTCTGCATATGATGACAATCAAATTGGAAGCTGGACACCACCATTCACCAGATCGGTGTCATCATCTCTGCCCACGTTTACAGAATTTATCTGTTGAGGTCGGACTATTCACAGCTGATGCGATGGTTGAGATGATTTTATCACGCAGAGTCAAACCGTCGGGCAAAAATTCCTGCCGTCACAGAACCATTAAGCGCCTTTCGCTGGTTTGCTGTGAATTCGAGGGTCGAAGCTTTAGGGAGGATGATCCGGCTCTCCGACAATGTATTGAAGGAGGCGTGAAGATTTCGATCTTAAACTATTAGATGCTTGTGTACGTTCAGTTAATGCGTAAGCTGATCGATCAGTGAACAAATAAATGTTCAATCTCTGAACGCGCTGTTGCAGTGCCGTAGTTGATAATATATTCTGGTACAGACAATAAGAAACAAGGAGAGATAACGTTGTGGGAGGAGGTTGCGCTGTTCGTGGTGTACTATTATTGATTCTGCTCGACAGTATGTCAAAATGCCAAAAATGTAAATTGGGTTCGTGGATAGCAATCGTGAAGGATGTGTGACGTTGAGATGCAGGGAACAATAAGAAGGGACTTGTGTACTGGATGTTCGTGCAATGAAACAGGAGGCCAATGATAACAACAGGAGAGCAGGATAGAAAAACGAGTTCCGTGGCTGATGAGGCTAATGATATAAGAGGTGTGTTGTAGTCGCGTGAAGGTGTGCAGTGGAAGTTGCTACATGGTGTATTTCTGTGATGTCGATTGTCTGAGATTGAGTGTGATGATAAGACGGGAAGAAAATGCATCATTCTGAGATCGTGGCGGTCATGACGGTCGTGGCGGTGGTATTGAAAGTCAAAGAGAGAATCTAGATCTTGAGTTCTCTGAATCCGCGTACGTCCAGCCGGCCTGTCCCGTTCGACTTCCACTCAGCCACGACACCGTCTTCCTCTTCATCATCCACCTTCACTGCGGCACCTTTCACACCTTTCTTATACCGCCCACCCGGTATAACAATCTTGCCAACAGAGGCCTTCGGACCGAGGGCGGCGCGAGGCTTTGGGAGACCAAGCGCCTTCCGCTGACGTCTCGTCAGTCTCTTTTCGACAGGCGTGGGTGGCACGACAACCATAGCCGGCGGCGGGGGTGTCGGTGCCGGCGAGGACACCGATGAGCTGGATGCAGAATCCGATTCTGCCGAGAGACTTGGCGTATCACCGTCCACATCGCCGTCCACGTCCACGTCCATCTCGGCAAGACGCCTCGAGCTGCGCGTGCGTTTCGCATTGCCCTGCGACATCTCGGAGTTACTCCCAGATGCCGCTGACGATTCGTCAAAAGTCCGCTTCGGTGACCTGTCTATGCGTAAAACCAGGTTAGGCAAACCAGATCGTCTATCTCGATGTGGCGCTAGTGAGCGCCCTACGCTTGAAGCCGCAGAGGACGGCGGTTGCGAAGAGCCGGAGGCAGAAGCGCCAGAGGATGAGGGCGCCGGTGAGGGGGAGCGGGAGGGAGGTAGGGGAATTTGTGTTGGCCGGGGTGTCAAACCACCTACAGTACCAGACTTTGCGATGGAGGCTCGTCTCGGACTCGTTCGTAGTGATACCCGGGGTGGAGGTTGGATCTTGATCTTTGGTGATGCAGGGCTAGATGGGGTTCGCTTCTCAACGACACAAGGAAGACCAACGTGGGGTCCAGTTAGATTTCTAACTGAGGAGAAATGTTCCCAGTCGTGATAACTGAAATTTAATTAGCTCCCGATCCGATTTATTGATCAGAAAAAAACATACGCCACATAAACAGCACCTTCAGCAGACGGGTCCTCGCCCTCGTCGTCATCGTCGTCCGACACTTGTGAGACCTTTGGGACCTTCTCCTTCTGGTCCCTCTTCTTCTCGCGCCGTAATCGCCGCCTGTCACGTTCAGATATCGAAGAATTTCCCACGTCAGATTCATGCATACTCCCAGCAATCGGGGACATGGGAGGAGGATCGCCGCCAGCAGACCATTCAATGATGTAAACTAAACCAGGTTGGATGACTTTAATATTGCGCCGTTTGAGATTGGCAAACGCGACAAGCTCTAGGTGGCCACCATATGTACCTATAAAATATGAGTTGTTTTTCACAACAGGATGAACGAAAAGATTAAAAAGGACAACGCACCAGGCTGGCGCATGCACGTAAGGTGGACGTCAAACCCTCGCTCGTCGAGAACGAAAGGCTCGTATCTCTCCTTGTATGACGCCATCCAGTCACAAATTTCTTCCCTCAGCTTAAGATGCTGCGAGGCGGTTCCATAATACTGGTCCGATAGGGCCCGGAAAAGGCAATTGCCGTCTCCGAGTGTTGGCGCGGCATACAAACCAAGAGAGCGGAGCTGCTCATTGAGTAATTGCGTGTTTACAGCCGGGTCAGAAACCAACTAAAAAGGACAAACACGGTGGCACGAGTAAAAAAAAGATTTTTAATAATGAATGATAAGAATGCAAGGCATCAAAAGTGGAACGAGGGTACTAACTGCGCCTTTGTTCTGCCTCGTCCGCGTGCGTGCTGGGGTGAGGTGGCACGATGAAAAGACGTTCTTTCAGCCCACTTCCCCATCTTAATATCAGGAAGATACACTTACTCTGTCTGGGAGGGGCAGCATTTCTATGATGCCTCTTGGCCATTGTATGGATGGGTTGTAGCTTGACGTTGTCGCCGTCGATGAGGGGCTAAAGACAGCCTTGTTTGATGGCGCCCTCGGGGTCTCTGCAACGAAGGGACCTCGGACAGGCTCGGGTGAGGTACTGGTTGGCAAATGCCAATGATCAATCGTTGTCTGACGATCTTCCGTCGAAGGGATGCACTGGCTGCTGACTTACATTTGGTTCAATGAATCTTAGGAGACGAGGGGAGATGAGTTAGAAGATGTATGTGGCGAATGTGGCAATGACTTGTGGCTGAGAGGGGCTTCCCGATTGAGATAGGTGGCTGCAATTGCAGCCTGGATGACGCCACGTTGCCTACACGCCGCAAAATCATTTTGCAAGAAGATCTTTGCATCTTTACTGCATCAGTTTCAACTATCAGTAATAGATCTTTCCTCACAAAGATGCTTCCGCAGAGACGGAACCAACAGAATCCAAGTTAGTACACCAACAACTCATCTAAGGTACGATGTAACTATGATAAGATGTCAAGAGTCCGATGAAAGAATACAGTCGTCGTAACGTTGATCTTCGAGGATTAAACCTTCCTCGATACACCTGCGTGCCAAAACGTGCTGTCGAAGTAACGAACGACTCAAGTCCGAACCGCAATGAATTAATGAAAGGCGACGAAGTGCCCTCGTGGATCTGCAATCTGAACCCATCCATCGCGCCATAATCATGGGTACCATTGCCTGATATGACATATGGATACAATGTGCGAACGAGATGTTCTGCAAACACGGATTGATGCACATTCCACCCGCAGTTTCCTGGGTTAAAGCTCGCAATGTCTCGTCGGTGATCGTGATCCCCTCGATGTGTAGAGTGGTCAAACAAGGTGCGACCTTGAGACATTCTAACACGTCTTGTTCGTCCGATGGGATTCTATGGCACCGTAACACCTTCAGAGGTGGTTTCGAACGTTCAATAAAATATGCAAGCTCTGGAAGCTGTCTCGGGTTGTCGCTGTCGTCAATGGTTAAGTTTAGTCTCTGTAATGCAGGCATAGATAGACTGTCGAAAAGAGGTCCAGGATCGGGGGCGCATTGACCAATAAATAACGTAAAGTCCTTGAGATGGGCAGCTTGCAGGACTCGATCGAAGGCTACCCACTCGCCGGCAGATGCGACGGGGAATTCGAGGACTTCCAGAAGAGGACACATGTTGATTGTCCACCAGCATTCGGTCAAAGTCATGTATAACCATGCAGCCGCGTCTAACGATATATAAAGTCTCCGCAATTTGCAGGTGACGAGGTTGGCGTGGGATTGCTCGATCAGTGGGTCAAACGAGAGTGGATGCTGGGTTGTAGGAAGGTCCATGGTACTGCCGTTGAGTTCCCAAGAGGACGAAGTGGGTTCTACTATCATTGTCTGCAAGCGAGGGATATTCCATGGTACAATGGAACTGATGCGCGCGCATGCGGATCCAGGAAGGCACACGTCCAAGTAGGTCCACCTATGGGAATGTTTGATTATTTTCTTGACGACTTCGTGTATGCCAGCTTCCCATCGCTCTTCGTCGATCTTGTCGCTAAAGACTCGATCTCTGTAATGCAAGCTGAAAGAGAGGGGATAATTTCCCGACCGTGAAGCGAATTCTGCAATGGCCGCAACGTCCTTTACAAAGCCAATGCGATCTGGTACACCCTTGCGATACGTTAAACCAAGTGAACACCACAGCGTTTGTGATGGTGATGTTAGCACAATTTGTCTCCACCTGCGACAGACGCGACGCAATGAAATGGGTGAATCGCGAGTGGTTGGTTTCGGTAACTCGAATGTACGGCCGTTACGAATTGGGACTGTCTGGAGAAATATTTGACAGAGAATTTCGTTGGGGAGTCGGTGAATAGCTCCCTTTCGGCATGGAGGTGATCGTGACATGCGACGATGGTAATCGCGCGTTAGCACCCTAAGCTGAGTATTACTCAGATCTTCCATGTAGTTAGGCTGCGCGCGCTTCTTCTCCACATCGTAAATGTGGGCTTCTTCATCGTCGCCGACCGGAAGGGTAATATGAGAAGTTTCCGCCACGTTCTCATCAACATGAGGCTCACCGGCCATCACTGATCACGCAAAATTAAGCAAACGAATCACGCAGATCATAGGACGCTTACACTGTGAGTTGGGCTCACGGAAATCCCGTTCGCGACGGCAAATTCGAGTCGGAGGCAGAGACTGGTTTGTTACCGTGACGCGCTGAATGTCACAATCTATACTAAGGCACTGGTCCCTGATTGACCATCTCCCGTCCTCCTCGGAATCAAAATTTGTGAAAAATTTGAATTGTCCTATATATAATGCGCAGGGGGAACAGGGATTTAATTCAAATGAACCCATACAGTGGTCGTCCGTCGATCACAGTTGCCCGCACCTTTGTACTTAAAATTCTCTCCTTCGACGCGGTCATTATATCGTCGTCAAAAACCACGAAATCTGCACGTTTGCCAGGCGTGAGGCTACCCAGGTCTTTCTCTGCAAAAGACGCATATGCAGCATCAAGTGTCATGCCTTTCAAGGCTTCTGCACGCGTGAGCCGCTGTTCCGAAAACCTGAAATAATTATGAGGTTGAGACGTAATATGCCGATCATAGCTAAACACGAACCACCCTCCTGGACCATGTGGAGACTGCCCGTCGGTAGACAATCGTGTAACGGCAGCATAAAATCCAAGTAATGGGTTAATCCCTTCAACTGGAAAGTCTGAGCCTATTGGCAAAACGTTATTAGGCGAATTCCTAATGTTTAGGTCGGCTGGTTCGTCAAGTCTGTCGCATATATGCTCTACTTCATCACTTACTCTAGCTGTGTCCGATATGCATATGCGCCCTTAATCCGTTCGGGTCCCTGGATTATAGTTAATGAGGGACAACAGTAGCGCAATAAAGGAAGAAACATACAAGCCTAGCTTCGGCGTACCACATGTCACTAGTGCTGGATGTGATGTTGTAGAACATCACTCTATTTATAAAACATATTTATGGAACTCACGCATGGGTAGGCTGTACACTCGGGATGACTACGGTAGCAGTTCAGTTTGAAAAAAAGTCCGCTTCGAGAAGAAGAGTTTCGCACCTCCTAATCTCCCCATGCGCTCAAGGTCTTGCAATGTCAATATTTGGGCGTGTTCTATGCGCGGTCTTCGTTCTGTTGCATTATACCTCCGCAGTAAGTCTTCGAAAATGTCTAAAATAACGTTGTTTGCTCTATCTCCGATACAGTGGACGTTCTAATTTTCACAACATGAACCCCCAATGTACCAGCACAGAAATAGAATCGACTGACCACTTGGAAATCATCCCTGAAGAAACTTTCAATAAGATTTGAATAAACTTTTGGGTCACTACGGAGAATTCCCGTTGTGTCGGGTTTGTCGGTATATGGCTCGAGTAGCGCTGCACCCCAGGATCCCAACGCGCCTGTGAACGAAGTAAACGTTAGAATTGAAAATTTAGAGAGACTGAGGAAACGTACCATCACTGAACAATTTCACGGACCGCAAATTTAATCTTCCCGCAGTACCATAATTTTCAAGTTTCGGTATTTCAGCACCCCAATACTCTTCAGATTCAACATTTCCCATCAGGTATAAACGTAGCTATTTGGAATCCAATCAGCTCAAGAGCGTGATAGAATATTGATGAATGCAACCGGTATTTTATCCTGCTCAGCCATCCTTCTCACAAAATTAAGCATCATCCACACAATGTGCCAGGAATTACTTACCGCTTGAAGAATTTGATCATTGGTGGGGTGGTCCAAGCGTCGTGAATAGACGTCAGACCATTGGCAAGCGCCTCCTGTACAGTTGTCGCAAAGAATTTTAACATATCTTGCTCATCCCATTGCGGCTGCGGAATCAACGCCATTGCATTATCAAGGAAAATTCCTGAGGCAATAAGTCTCAGCGAAAGAAGTATTCATTTTACTTGGCTGTATATACCTGTTGGTAGTCCCTCACTGTTCCTGACGATGACACCACCGTCAACCGTCGCTGGTAGTTCACCCATCACTTCGAGGACTTTCGGCGACACCCATGTGGCATGACCGTCTATACGCCGAAGCGCTATCAGCCTACCGTGGAGTAGTGGGTCTTCGTCAAGATCAGACTACAGGAAAGTTCGATGTGGCCATCACAGGCTTCATATCATTGAGCTGACTCACGGCTGTAGGAAACTCGGCACCGGGCCATTTTGTTTGGTCCCAGCCCCATCCTTCAATCCAAGCGGATGTATCATTGCCCACATCTGGGTGAGAGTGGATATATTCTTTGACTTTGCTAATAACCTCTGACAAGTATTTTTTCAAGTCATGAGTCTTCCTCATGAAAATGCACAAATTTACCTGAAACAGATTGTGGTCCGTCCAAGTCAAGTTGGCGCATCCAGCCATACTCCATAACATGTGCGTGAGCATCTGGGATTTTTTCGGTAATCAGAGAATATTCATGATTTATTCGGAAATTAGTTTGATATTTACCAGCCAGACCTGGGACAATGCTGTGCCCAGACTTGATGAAGTAGAATTTAAGGCCATCTCTCATACTTCGTAAAGCACCAAGAGTTGGTCCAGTCTTATCACGGTCACCCCACTTATTCCGCATTTCATCTGTCAATTTTATTGATTGGTATCGTGACGCCAAATGGGATCCAGGAAATACCAATGCTGCCTGTGTCCAGAACGTGCACACCATGTACAGCCAAGCATTCGACTTGAGGCTTTGAGTCGTCGACAGTATACACACGACCCTCCCTAGAACAAATGACATAGCTTTCGGGAAACAGCTTAGACGCATTCATTCGTGACAGAAATAGCATCATCAATCCACCAAGTAGAGCAATAAACATAGCAACTACACGACCACGTCTAGGCTGTGGCATCGGAGATGTCCGAGAAGGTGAAGGGGGTCCATTGAAGTTCGTTTGTTTCTTCATAGCGGTTTTGTCCCCTCGTCGCCGAAGTTCTGACATGAAAGTTCGAAAGAACTTTCGAATGCTCACGTAATCCGAGCGCATGCAGTCAACCCAGAAAATATGATCAGGAATGTGCATTGGATTTATGACAGGAATGGGTGAGAGATACATGCTTGTGTAAGGTATGGCGGGAGGAAGTGTGGTCCGTGTGGTAGAGCGGTATGTAACGGATGAATTTGAAGGAAATGATAACATGGAACGACGAGGAACATAGATGGGTGCCGTAAGCCCAAAGGGATGATGTTCCTGCAAGTAAGTAAACGGGGAGATGGAAGAGACAGGAATGTATAGATGAATAATAACGGCAGTGCATTCTGATGGTGGAAAAAATACAGTAGTATTCGCAAGGAAAAGATTATATGATTCCGTGCTGCTGGCTGATACGCCAGCGCCATCATTCTACTACATGCGGTCGCTATGCGATGAACCCTCCTTGAGAGGGCTAAGATGATGATGATTGCTAAGGATAGCAAGAAAGTGCGAGTGAGGAACCTGATCAGTCGAAAAGAGAAAGGAAAAGGAACATGTGTATAGAGTCTAAACGGTTGCGCGTTTTACCATCTGTACGACGTAATTAGAGACCATTCCGCTTGTAAAACGATAAACCGACCTCTCTAGCCCAGCGTAACGTCTGTTTCGCGTCACTACTTAGTCTGGCCTTGCTCCTGAGAGCGGACGCCAGCCATTCAGCAAGCAGGTATTGCTTGATCTGACCTCCCGGGAATGCATCCGCAAGGTCGCCAACCAAACCCAGGCAGAGTTTCACAACTGATTCTGGCCTATCTTCATCAGCGAGAGACCGTTGAATCAACTCCAAGATGGAAGGAACGTGGGGTAACAGAAGAGCGACTGTAGCGATAAATGTTAGATACGCCAGTCGCACCTTAAGGTGAATGTCACCAACCTTTGTCAGTATTTTTCAGACCAGTAACGATACCAGTGTAGGCTTCCAGGATACCTTCTCGCAATTGAGTAACGTAATCCACGAGTTCATAATCCATCTGGACAAATTCGGTAAGCAACCGACAAAATTCGGTCACTTCGGAATGACACTCACAGGGTTCGGTGTCACCGCTCCCGCTTGACGCAAAACGTTCATAGTTGTATCCATGTATGGCTCGAAGGCCGGGCCGATGGCAAGCGCAATGTCTCCGAAGCACGACAGAATGGGGATCTTGACGTTCCGATTAAGCGTCTCACTCTGTAAGTTTTCAAGCAAGACTGTCATGAAAGCATTAGCGTATTGAGCGCTCTGCTCGCCGAGTGCGCGTGAAATATCTCCGATGATGCCAACTGCGACTGTGCATAACTGGGTGTCCTCGTGAGCCTTTAACGCCGGGTAGAGGAAGGGAAGGAATGCTGCGATGTAAGGAGAGAACTTTTGTTCCAAAGCTGCGGTTCACATAAGTGTGGGCAATAAACGGACGTTGAGTTGGAGGCCTCACCGGAAGCGATGGTTCCTACTACAAGGAACGCATCTTCTAACACAGTCGATGTTTTACCAGCCGATTGAATCAGTCGTAGGATAATAGTCATAATCTGGTCGCCCAGTTGCTCGATACCATCACCCAACTTGCGGACAACACTCTGCAATGCAAGATCAGCCACTGATCATAAAAGAAATGGTAATTTGCACGAACAATTACAACACTGCACAAATTGCTCTGCAATTCATTCCAATTGTTACGATCATCTATGCCTAGTAATTGATTCTGTGAAGTTTGTCAGCACCGCCACTGGAACCGTAATTATTGAGAGGACGCTAACCTGCATATTCAAAAGGTGTTCCATTCGTGTGAGGACGGTCAGCGCAATATTTTGGACAACAGTAATGGAATCTGGGGTGGCGTGGGTAACATAAGACGTTAGCGCTTCGTACGCCGACGTGCGGAAGTTGGCTTCGTTGCTGGATCTATTTCACGGTGACGTCAGAATATACTAAATGTAAGTGAAATTACTCATACCCTTCAGTTACTCTCAACAACGCTTGAACGATCCCCGCGTAATAAGGTGAAAGTGGACTGCTCTGCGCTGGTTGCGTTTCGTCTTCATAATATGAGCCTAACTGATCTGACAGGTTCATCAATGCCCAACAACAGTTTGCGATAATCCTAGGGCGATCCTCAAGGCCGTTCACAAGTCCCGATACCAAAGGATGAAGGTGTACATCGGGTTTGATAGCGACAATAAGCAAGTCACATATCCTGCCCAGTGTCCACGCGGTCGTATCTTTCACAAGGAGGTTGTCGTCCCTCATCATCTCGATCAAGATTGGAAGAGCTTGTGCGACGAGAGGCGTCACGACAGTCGGATCCGGTCCGTCGAGGATTGACCCGAAGGTCATAACGGCGGCTTCTCGCTGGTGCCAATCTTGTGACTTGATGTGCGCCTCAATGAACGGGATGACTGCGGGGACAATGGCGTCCCCAACTGCCTGGGCGAGCAGGGATAGGCATGTACCGGCCGCCATTGACACGTTCCACTCTTCTTCATCGGCGTCCTCGTCTTGACGGGTCAGTAAGGCCAAGAGAACTGGAATAATTTCTGGCAAGGCGACTTTGGCGAAGTACTTAGACTCTGTCTCAGGCATTTCGCCGTATTCCATAGCCTACGCGACGTCAATATCACGCAGTGATTATTATGTAAAATGAATCACCTCAGCAGCCTCAATCCCCAATTCAATTTCCTCTTCGCAGACGGTTGACCAGAATTCAACAGCTTGAAGGGCGATGTTTTCGTCTTCGCTTTTCATGCCAAGAACGGTCAGCTGAAAAAAGTCGAGAACGTGTTCAATTGCAATTCGTTCACAAAAGAGGAGCAGCTTACACCGAATAGAGCGCGCTCCATGTAGAAAGCCATTTTGTCGTAGTAGAGGCTCATAATGCGAACCAAGCATTCGAACGCGCCGACTTGAACAAGAGTAGACGGGTTTTGCGTGGCTTCACAGACAACTTGCATGATGTAATTTCGTTCGCCCTAAGTCCCGACATCAGCCGAACAAAGGAAGCAAAAAAGAAAACCGCGTACTTCACGTTCAAAATTATCCCGCACAAATTCCAACGAGTTGAAAAGTGCATTTATGGCCGCCAGTTGAACGTCTGTGGACGGCTCGTCCTTGCGTGCGCCGTAAATGACGGCAGTCAAAATTTCGTTTGAACGGACGCTTAGAATTTCCGGTTTCTGGAAGAGGCAGGTTAAATCAATGGGATGCCGTATAACAGATAGGAATAAACGTACGATGGATTCGCAGATAAAGCCGATGGTCTGGAGCGTAGCGATCCGCAAATTCACGTTGTCTGGGTTGTTGACGAAGGAGAGCAAAAGTTCAATGAGCTCGGTCCATTGACCCGCAGGAAGTTCGACGGCTGCAATGGCTGCAACGACTTGTGCTGCCACACTCCCGGCTCTCTGTGTCGAGGAGCCCAAGGCCATCAAGGAGTCTTGTTTGACTTTGCCCTTCGAAGCTTGATCCAGGGCAAGCCATCTAGTTGAATACTCTTGCTGTCGAGCGGATTCCTTTGGAGAATGAATGTCAACGGAGGTATTCTTTTCTATACCCAGGACTCACCCTCGCGGACAACGTGTTCTTCAGCGCCAACCCGGCAGCGTTTCGTACGTGCAACTGCTGGTTTTCATTGACCAACTCCGATGATAACATCAAAACATATGCAGGCTATGAGGGAGAAGATCATCTGTGTTAGTTAAAGGCTGGGATGCTGCATTACGGTTGTACTCACAAAATTCTCCCGCGCGGCTCCTTCAAGTTTTTGTGTGGCATCCTGACGCGTATTGGCGTCTATATTTTCACAAAAAATGTTGACAGTCTTGATTAAGTGACTGATGACGCGAAAAAGGAAGCAAAACGCACCAGGTGAGAGCGAGTTGGATAGCAGCTCGGCAGCGTTCATGGTGGAGTCACGTCAAGTTCGTCAACAATTACTGTGGGCGCGACGAATGTCGGAATTAGCAATGGTGAATTTTACAGACTTGCGCGTCGACGAGGAGAACGTAGGGAGCAGTACGCACAATGAAAGAAAGAGATGGTGGTATGAAGAGCAGCCGCAACTGGGCAAAGGGGCCGACGCGGCGATGCGATTTTTTTTATTACCTTTCTTTCCCACGGTGACTTAACACAGAAAAGCAACTGCAAAGACATTCCAGTTGACAACGTTGTACTCCTCCTCATTGTATCGACACCCAATTCATAGTAGAGTCGTCAGGGAGATACTCAAATTGCAAAATCCACTCGGGTCACGGTTATTACATTTGGTTCCGTTGAGCGCGAGGCTTGATCAAGATAAAGATGGCAGAAAGAGTAATAATTTCTCCATATTTTGGCTACGCGCTGACATACCATATGCCCGCAGGGACGTGGAGGACAGCGAGGAGCTGCTCGAGGATCAACAGCATCAAGGGGCCGTCATGGCGGCCCCCAAGGTCCTCAACCGACAATGGACAAACCAAAGCGTGAAGCCATCCTGGACCTCTCGAAATATGTCAATTCGAAAATTAGAGTAAAATTTACTGGTGGTCGGGAAGGCGAGCATAATTTGTCACCATTCTAACTTTCTCATCTAACGAGACCATCGGCAGTGATTGGAGTATTAAAAGGCTATGACCAATTGTTGAACCTGGTTTTGGATGAAGTTGAGGAGCAGATACAAGGTAAGCCTGGAGCTTTGTTTTATCCTTCAAATCTGACGAATATGTGCAGAACCTGAGCCGCATACCCGGACACTTGGGTTGGCAGTCCTACGAGGTCCCACAATTACTTTACTGAGTCCAGTTGACGGCTCGGAAGAAATCGCGAATCCATTCGAAGGACAGCAATAGAGGTTACAGGTTTCTTCGGCTATCTCCCATGTACACTGTACTGTATTCGCTTTCTACTGGGTTGCCGATTCCGTCCAGTCTCATGATGTCAATCAAGACCACTCCTACCGTGAATTTCTTGTGATGGACACCATGGATGTAGAGAGATACTTAGCACTCATTTCACATCCGTTGGCAGATTCCTCAACACGAGAGCATGTTTCCGCCAGTTATGTACAACACAGAATATCATGGTTGATGTACGATGATGCAAATCCAGCAACGGAAAATCTCGGTGAATCGAAATTGTCTAAATAATGGTGTTCTGCAATGCTGTAAAACGCCAAAAAAGCGGTATTAAGTGAGCCATGCAAACCATCCAAGTATCATAAAGGATGTTCGGGTTCCTCTTCAGGTTGTTGAGTTATAGGAGGAACGCTGATTTCGGTATCAGCACCGGTCTCAGCATTCGTCTGCACTGTTTCATGTGGTTGCTCGTCAGGAACCGAAGGTGGCTCTTTTAACGGAGGCGAATCCCGACCGTCAGGATAGGGATGGATTGTTGCAGTCGACTCAGAATGCTCCAATGGCGGGGCGGTTGCTGGTGGCTCCAGCTCCGGAGAACCAAAATCCGCCGACCGTGGGGAGGTCGACGACGCCGGAGACGCATACCCAGCCGAATGATTTGGAGAGCTACTCGTCGACGGGGGCGAGACGCTCTCAACGGAAGGCGACGCCGGTGAGCCGAACGATATTCTCTCAGAAGACGGTGACTGTGGAGCTGTGAGATGATTTGTAGGTCTGCGAGATGGTGCGGGTATCGGAGAGGAAGGATTTTCAGGGGGTGATGGGGGTGGGGTCGGCACTCTGAAAGTGCCTGCTGATGCAGAAGGTGTGGTTGGTGCAATAATAGTTGAGTTCGAATGCGTATGTGAATGAGATGGATGAGCATATGATGTACACGTCGGCTTTGGTGTCGATGGGCCAGCCCCGAATGAGGCAGCAGCAGCAGCAGTCATTTTTGATGATCGCATTGGCGCCATTGGGGATGCGGCCAAATCTGAGTTATTGTTATCTGAATACATTTGCCCGCCTGCAATGTAGAATTGCGTATGATACAATGAGAATGGGTTGATTGGAGACTGAGGCGTTGTCGGATATGCTGGTTTTCCCGTTGTGGTCGTGGTATTAATGCGGGCTGGTTGAGTGTGCGACGTCAGCGGTGCCGTTTCGTAGTAAACTTTCGGTGTCGCAAGAGCGACGAGGGGTCGTGCCGGAAGTATACCCTGATTCAAGGCAAAGGGTATTCGAGCTAAATTGGTTCGAGCGGGTCCGGAGGCAGACCGTCTGGGACCTCCTGCCAACTGAGGAAGGGGTGGGTAGAAATCCTTGCTTTGTCTGGGGGATGATATAGGTGGCATTGCTGCAAATGAGTCCTGAAGTAATCGTGCGGGCCGCCTGCCGCGGAAACCGCCTGGAGTGGGCAACCCGTGCTCGGTTTGACGGAAGTTGTTCGCCTTGGTCGGGGTGAATGCTGCTGACGGAGGAGAAATTTCAGTCGCTGAATACGGCGACCTCTTCGGAAGTGGTGAACGGCCAATGGTGTAGGCATCTACACGGGAAGACGGCTCTTCGGTGAACGACCTCACGGAGTGGACATCATCTTCTAACGCTATATCCGAGGCAGGATGTTCATCATCTGTCAAGATCTCGCTGTTGTTGCTTGAAGAAGAGAGATACGCTTTATCCTGCTCCCGGGCTTCCAGTGATGAAGTAGCCAGTGACAAACCGAAACCTAACCGGTCCTCAAATGACGTGTGATCATCCGGTGGTGCCTCAGGAGGCGGCGGGCTCGTCCATTTGCCACGTTTCGGTGCCATATGTTCAGGTGGGCTGCGAGAAGGGACCACGGGCGGCAACAAAGTCGGTGACCTATTCTCGAAGAATTGACGTGGAGGGGACAATCGTTCTGGTTCATAAGTACCATTCGACCGTTGTGAATTGGCACCTATGGCGTAAGGTGTTTGTGGTGGGATAGATAACCGCGGTCGAGTGTAAGGTTTGTTAGAAGGTGGTGCACGGACGACATCGTCATCCTTGCGCTCCTCACAAAGTTGTGTCAAAGCCAAGAGGGCTCGTTCAGGTCGAGAAGCGAGGATTCTAGATGCTCTCATAAATTCGCCGCGTATCTGATGATGGTGAATCAGCGAGCAACAAAGATAACTCTATCATAGACATACTGTGTAAAGACCGTCTTTTGTCACACATCGGGCAACGTTGTAGTCGGTTTCAAAAGGATCCTGTGCGATGCATGTATCAGAGGTGTAAAGGCCGGAAGCTTCAAGAATCCTACCTCGATGCATAGCCGATTTCGCTCCCGCAAGTCGGGTCGGGAGTCAGACTGCTAGAGCGTCAGCCAGGGGACACAGTTCGTAGCTGTTCGCATACCTGATTTTGCCACCCTTTACTCTCTTTCTGGAGTAGACCCGCCCTGATCGACGCAACTCCGGAGTTGTACAAAAAGTCCCGAGAATAATATCGGAAGAAATCAATTAGCCTTGGATACTGATCGTCAGGAGAAGCACAATCGACAAAGGATAATGCCCTACAGTTCAGCCACGCTCTCCGTATTAGATGATTGCCAACGCTGGCGTAAAACGTCTATATCGTCAAAGAACCACACATTATGATCTCCCATATAATACTCATCCTGCAAAAATTCACGGTTAATACTGGCCGTCAGGTGCAAATATAGAGACGAACGCGTGGAATAGGTCGCAAAGGTGGGATTTGCTGTAGATTAGGCAGTACGGGCGGGTTCTTGACGTGGACAAGAAAGTAAATGACAAGGAGAACATATCCATAGGACGAGAGGGTCCCTTCATAAGGGGAATTGATTTTCCTGACGTAAAAAGTAAGGCCCCTGATATAGAATGGATGAGCAAAATTGCGATCATACCGTCGTTTGCTCCAGACTTTCACTAAATACGACCATGAAGATGCCCGATTGAGTTCATGCATCTTCCGCGGAAGGAGGTAGGAAGTATACTCACGGAAGAGGACGAGGGTGCGGACGCGCGCGGGATCCACCATGGCATAGCACATTAATAGCCGCGTGTTCTCCAAAGCCAGACGGTTCTCGAATCCGATGTCGCAGGCGATTCCATGTGGAAGACCAGGTGATGATGGATCGAGGGACAGCTTCACGATGGGTATGCGCGCGTGCGGGAGCGGTTTGACCTTGAATTTCGTTTCTGTGTATCGCACAAATATATAAGATTGCCACTCGACACGTCAATTATTTTCTTTCATACCTCGTTCTAATAAGTCTCCAAGAATTGTGACGAGATCGGACGCGGACAGGCGCTCCTCCGAATCGATCAGACAACACAGATCCATGTCTGGAGTAGAGCGCTCATGTATTAGGCCATGATTCGCAAGTGAGCCAGGAATTGCATCGCACCGGAATTACGAAGGCTGAAGCCATTAGCAGTGCTTCCAAAGGACAGCAGTCTGCTGTTAGGTTCGATGGTGCGGATGAGCTTCTCCAGGAGCTTCCTCACATCCTCCTTTACCGCAAGCTCCTCCGGAGTCGGGAGGAGCTGCACGACAAAATCGAACAAGCACTGAGACAGCTCCACGACAAACTGATGCTTCGACACATGCCGGCGTATCGAAGGGGTGATTTGGATTTGCTGGCTCTGTTGGAACTGCTGGAGCTGCTGGGGAGTCTGCTGCTGTTGCCCGCTGACGGCTACGAAGTTGCGAGCATAGGTTGTCATTTGCCCGACTGTGGAGAGAATGAACGCAGGAGCAGCGAATGGCTTGTTCGCGGTATTGTCTGAGCTGTTTGAGCCTAACTAGGGAGATCTCTAGTACCAACAATGGCCGTGCGAAACAGTTACCAGCCCATACACTCGGCATCTCGCGCGACAACCCAAACGGAAGTAAAAAGGGCATTCTTTCATTTTTTATTTCAATGGTTTTCAAGTCTTTTTCTAATTGTCATGTTTCTTTGTCTCCATCATCACCGAGTCCCGCGAGCTAGATCTCTGAAATATGAAATGTAATGTAATGTTAGCAGCGGATCAATGACGACGGGATCAGCAGGCGTGACCGACGAACCCGAACGCTGCTTCAACACACGACTTGATCTCCCGGTAGCTCACAACCAAACAGCTCTGCTCATCCCTTGACACAAGCATGATGCGCTCGTCTGCGCCTGCGTCGAGCTACAGTAATGCCCAACCAATCCCATCATCATCAGTTCTCACCATCAAATAGACGCACATCTGTCAAATCCTCACCTTGTTCAAACACGTGAGCACGTGCGACAGATTCACAACGGGGTTCCCGTTCTCGTCCACTTGGTGAAATACGTAGTCACGGAAGAGCTTGATGATATACCTGTCCCCCGTCTCGGACCACCGCGGGTCGCGATCGAACCTATTGCACACACACGAGAAGCACCAGATGAGAACGCAGTCAGACGCTGGGCGTGGTGGAGATAGGGATTAGACGCACTCTGGCCGTTCGTTGATAAATCCAAACTTGCAAAGCAGCCGAATAAGCCGGGCGTTCTCGAGTTCCTTCATCAAGTCATCCTGCAGCTGATCAACGGCTCTGATTCGCAATCCCATCAGCATTCCTATAAATAAATTACTTCCTGAAATAACTCACAGATGCGCAGAATCGACCTCCATCGCAACTTGATTCCCAATCGTATCAAAAAGCTGCTGAATACTCTGCAAGTTCATCCGCATAAAAACCAAAGACGACACGGCGTAATTTTTTCCTGGAGGACGACGTACTCACCCGTAACGGCCCAGCTCTCGGTATCAAGAACAATATAACATTCTTGATTTCCGGCGAATAATGCCGCGAAACGACTTCGAGCGATTTCGTCAAGGTGCTCATTGCAGAAACGTTGTTGCAGCAGAGTGAGAGTACGAGCCGGG
Organism: Rickenella mellea; assembly: GCA_004355085.1. Taxonomy (NCBI): domain Eukaryota; kingdom Fungi; phylum Basidiomycota; class Agaricomycetes; order Hymenochaetales; family Rickenellaceae; genus Rickenella; species Rickenella mellea. The sequence goes on from ML170160.1 coordinate 268,381, forward strand.
CGAACAGGGCCAGATCTTCTTGCTATATTTTGTCAAAGTTTTAGTGTAAGGAAAGGCAGGTGGGTGAAGGATGACGGGTATACGTACCTGGAGCATCGCGAGATCATACTTCGCTTCGTGCGCCAAAATGTCGAACACGCCGCAAGAGCTTATTCGCACTCTTCATCCATTCACACCAAAAGAAAAGGTCAAGTCAAAGTCAGAAATGGCCATGAACACGCCAATAAGCCCACATACCTATTCTTCCCCGTCACCAATATCTTACTCGCATCCACCGTCCTTACGCACAGACCCGCATCATGCACCGCCTTGATCGCGCTCCCAATCTGCACGATATAGCTCCACAGCAATCGTTCGGGGATGCGTTCATTATGATGTTGCACGCGCCCGTTTTGAAAGGTTGGTGGACGGAGCTTTAGGTGTGCGTCGTAGAGCGTCACGGAGTTTGGGTAGTATGTGTAGACGACGACCAGGGCTGTCGTGCGTATTTTATAGAGTTAAAGAGGGGGGAATTGATGTAGGAGGAATGATGGACTGACAATTGTCGTTGAATGCGCGTGTCGTAAAGGCTTCGCGAACGTCACAGATATTGGGGTGCTGGATGCGTGACCAAGCCTCAACATTCGCGAATGCACTTTCCTGCGTCAACCTGAAGTCTACGAGGGAATTAAAATAGAAACATCAGCGTCCGTCGTTCAGCAAATAGCAAGAGACTCACTCTCCACCCTCCGCAGTGCATACACCACACCATCCCTCTCGCTCGTCGCTCTATAAACCGTGCTATTCCAATTTCCCAACTTCCTCTTCTGCTCGCCGGCCATAGGCTCGAGCGGCGCCAACGAATGATACCCCTGCATTTTCTCGGGTAGAGGCAGGCCTTGTGGCGGCGGCATGTGGATCGTCTCTGCGCGCTTGAGCAGTTCTTCCCTGGTGGACTCGGAGAGGAAGAATTGTTGCGCGGTAGGCGGGATTGGGGTGGTATAGAGATGGTAGTTCAGCTGGGATTGATTTGGCGTTGGCGTTAGTGCGCAAAGCAGATATTACCAAAAGAAATGGAACCTACTGGCTGTCGAATGTAACTTGTGGTGTTTGGGTGGTAAAACGCGTCCATCGCGCCCACACCGACGCCGTTATATTCCGGTTGCATATGCATATGCTGATCTTGAGCGTCGCCATATTGCCCTGTGTCCAACTACGTCATCTATATCAGCTGGAATTAATCAAAAAATAGGGGAAAATCGTCACCGATGGTAATTGATTGGCCATTCCCTCCGTGGCATACGGATTCTCATCCGCACCTCCATTCCACCCATACGCATACTGTCCATACTGCCCCTGATCGTCTATTTGCTCCGCGTACTGGCTCTCCTGCCCTTGCTCAGTATATTCATTTTGATACTGCATTTGTGATGGCCCTTGCCCTTGCGGTAGTGGGGGTGGTGGTCTGGATCTACTTCATCATTCTACGGGTATCAAGACAAAGGGAACGATACGAACGCGCCAGGTCTCTCGATCGTATCGCCGATATCAGGTGGGGCGGGGGATGCAGATAGGATGGATTTGGGCACGAAGACGGGTGCATTGACGGCCGCGGCGGGGAGCGATGGGCTGGTGGTTGAAGTGGACTGTTCGGGTCTGCACTCTTATTTTGAGTACTTGCGAAGCGAAAGAGGATTGATAGATACATACACGGGTGACCCGGTGTCTCCTCGCTGCATATCAAATCAACGGTCGGCCGTTATGAAGATCCAAAATGAGTGCGCATACCGAAGGGTGATAATACGCGCATCCCTTGCCCTCGAATTTGCAATAGCTATAGAGCTTGGTCAGACGACGCCCTCCAACCACCTTACTAACACTCACCCGTGAATGAGAATATTCCTGCATTGCCTGTGCGTTGAGTCTTCCATTGTATGAGCCACTTTGTCCGTATTATATATTGGACAATGAATGAATACCTTTCTTCGGTGAGCTTCCCCGCAGTACCGCGTCGCTCGTTTCTGGTAGAGGATCTTGGTTAGGAGCGACTATCTTGATGGCAGAAGAGCGAGACTGCGGCCTGAAGAAGGCCATCGCCCAGCTGCGTCCGAGGCCGAAAGTTCAGAACAAACGATCGCCCGCTTTGAAAGCTGCAAGTCACGTTAACCCTAACCCTACTGCACCTCTGCTTCTGCATGTCATCACTGGCAAGAGACGCTGCAGCCTTCAAGTCATCCTTGCAAAGACAAGACTTCACGACATGGCATTCCAATCCTCAAAATGCTACCCCAGATAGCACCCAGGCATCTTCGCCTCCACCTGAACCTTCACAGAAGAAGAAGAAACAGAAGTCCAGTGCGTTCAGTCATATTATATCACATCCATGCATGAGCTGGATTACTCACTGCAAGGCATGGATAGATATCGTGTACTCGCAACCTGCCGACACGGGAACGGGAACGAATGTAAACACGCAGCTCGTCTACGCCGTGGACCACTTGAAGGTAGTTTACAGTCTATGTATAACCTTCAAGTGTTTAAAAGTGTTTGAAATGGCAGCAACAAGGCAACCCCATGCGCCTTCAAGACCTCGCCATCATCACCAACACACCGCTCGACACCAACGCCACCCTTCTCGAGCGCTTCCGCGCGCACGACCGCGTCATCCACGACCCCAAGACCGACCTCTACTCCTACCGCGTACGTCTCCCCTCCCCCCACCCTCCCCCCCACCACACTGCACTGCACTAACCCTTAACTCCCCCCCGCTCACCCCCAGCACGACTTCACATTCCGCACCAAACAACAACTCCTCACCGAAATCCAGCGGCACACACGCAAAGGCGGCGGGCTCTCCGTGCGCTCCCTCAAAGACTCCTGGAAGGAGGCGCCGGCGGCCATCGAGGAGCTCGAGAAGGACGGCGACGTGCTGGTGACGCGCACGGCGAAGGACGGGCAGATGCGCATGGTGTTTTGGAACGAGCTCAAGCCAGAGGAGGGGAACGGCGGGATGCCTGTTGAGCAAGGTAAACTATCATTCGTGTTGAGATTTTTCCTTTTTGAACGCGTTGGACTGATGATGCAAATGGATGCAGAATTCCAGGAAGTATGGCACAAGCTCAAAGTCCCGCCAGATGCCGACCTTCTCCGCTCTCTCGCAAATGGTGCGTCCCACCTCCCTCTTCCCTTATCATATCATCACATTTCATTTACGTACCCAAAAATTTCCCTTTGCACAGAGGGTCTCCAAGCCACAGCAGCCGAGACGCCCGTGCCGAAAGCACCAGTGGGGCGGAAGAAAGGCAGAAAGCAGGCGCCGAGGCAGCGTCAAGCGAAACTCACGAACGCACATCTTAGAGGGGATATTGATTTATCGTCTTCGGGGCCGTTTGGGAAGTAGTGGTACCATCGTTCGGGTGAACGGTATGGTGAGGTACAGATTCTACTGCGATGGTGGCACATGTGTATTTTATACCGCAATGTGAGCGTATTTCCAGAATGTTGGTGGACAGTACATTGTATCTAAATGACCACGAGAAAATACGATAGATATGATTATTATTGGCTAAACTGTGTCAAACCGCGATGCTGTCACACCTCATTTCGTCCTGAGTGTTACATTAGTGTACGGCCGCCTGCTGGGTGAATTGGAATGAATTCAGAAGTGTGCTGATGTCGCTTAAGCCGTCAGACGACAATACACCCATGTCTTCAGCATCGCGGAAAACTCTGTCAATATACACTCCCGCCCCGCTCGCATGGAACACCTTGGCAAATGCCGCATGGATCGCCAAATATTCAGGACTTGGCAATGGAATACCCTTATTCGAGTGATCTTTGAATCGGACAGTTCTTCCCTCGATACTGCTTCGCCGTCGACTTTTCACGACGTATGTGTTGGGTTCACCCTGTCATCCCATTATTTAATAAATAAATATCCAGCCTCTTGTCCATCAGACGATTATTTGCGAAACAAACCTGGGGTTCGAACCACCACCGGAAATTCCCAAAGTTATCGTGATCCGTTTTGTTCAACATCATAGCGTTGCTGGCATCGTTGATGTCATTTCTGGCGATAGCCAGGATATCGGTCGAGGTCCAGTTTTTTATCATGTCCCAAGTCGCCGCCGCATCCGCCTGTTAATAATTAATAATGTTTAAGCATGACATTCATTTCAAATGGAGTGCACAATGCTCACAAACTTCTGAGGGTCATTTTCATTACAATCATGTAAAGAGTAAGGCAAGATGTGAGAGGCCTCAAGCGGCGCTTCCATTCCATTGAAGTACGGATCGTTCCAAAAGACGCTGTCCGGGTGTACTCCTCCTGTGACTACACAGCGGTCGTTTCCCCTGCGCATAAGCTGATACCAAGTTAGAAAAGCTTTGAGAGCAATGATAATAATTTTGGTTCTAACATATTGCCTCAGCAACTTTTGCTGGCGCACTGTAGGCTGGATGTATGCGGCCATATCGTCGATGTTCGGTGTTTTCTCATTAGAAGATTCGACAGTTAGGCAACTCCCAGCAGCCTTCACTTCAACGAAAGGTTGTTCAGATGACGACCCAGAGCAAAGAGCAGTAATCAGTAATCACTTGGAGCAAGAAGAACCCGAAACCAAGACAAAGCAAGGTCTTGCAGATTTTCTCTATCTCTGGCAATAATCTCCGTTGCGACGTAACATCGACCAGTTTCGTGAGGGGCGTAATCTAAAAGGGCAGAAAGGAGCTTGTCGGTTTGGACGTTGTGCTTGACAAAGGAGGTGAGACCGTCGAATTTTGCACGGGCTTGTCTGACGAGCTCTGCAGTATCGACGTTCTAAAAAGATGGGAGCATATATGCACGTCAAACCAGAGCCTCCCATGGTAAGCAAACGCGAGAAATGACATTAGCCGCCATTGCGCGCTTATATCATAAAATCACTGCGACAATCAGATGATTCAGAAATATACCTCAGTGTACACATCACGCCTTTATATGTTTGAAATGATATGGCACTGGTCTTAATAAGTATGCAAGTGCCCTGTGGACAAGGTTTGGACATCTGGTATCTTCCAATCCAGGAGCGGCTGTAAAAATAGTACGAAATGACCACTTGTAGGTTGAAACTTGACATAAAGTCCAATGGTGAGTCCATTGAAAGTCCATTAGTGCATTTTATCTTGAATTGTAAAGTCATTTTACGACCGTGTGCTGTGAAAATTGGAAAGAATTCAGAAGTGTGCTGGTGTCGCTTAAGCCATCAGAAGACAACACTCCAAGGTCTTCAACATCGCGAAAAACCTCGTCGATATACTCCCCTGCGCCGCTCTCATGAAACACCTTGGCGAATGAGGCATGAATCTCCAAATATCCAGGATTGGGCAATGGGATTCCCGTGTTTGAATGGTCGGTGAATTGAACAACAGTGCCTTCGAGTGTCCCTTTCCGTCTGGTCCTCACTATGTACTTGTTCGGCTCATTCTATTACTTCAATAAGCATTCATCCGCTTGTTCACTGCATGCAAAACAAACCGTAGCTTCAAGCCAACAACGAAAATATCTAAAATTGGTGTGCAACTCTTG
>ML170160.1:959540-970975 GCA_004355085.1 Rickenella mellea
ACCATGAAGGAAAGAAATAGTTCAGAATTAATATTTTGACCAATTTTCGAAGGCATATGTCTAATTTGCAACAGTGTCCCAAAAATCAAGGTCGACCCCGGTTCGACCCCGAACCGAACGTGAACCGGCCCGAACCATGGGTCAGAGGCGGTTCAGGTTCAGGTTCGCCAGTTTGCTCAGATTTCCGAACCGTTTGGGTTCGGGGTCACAATAAAAGGCCTGAACCGAACCCGACCCGAACATCGGCAGCATTACTCGCGTTGCACCAGTCCGTGGCCTTGCGTGTCTCGCTACGGCCGTAAATTAAATGGTATTGTTTAACGTGACATGAGACTGCCAGTTGTTGACATGCCGATTTTCCGAAGGTCATGAGGCGTGAAGGGAGTTCGCGAACATCTCTGTGCAAGTCTTTGCGAACAATGTCTCCAAGGCCCATATGTCCTGATCAAGTCACCGGATCACCGGATCCTCGGGTAACGGTCACGGCATAGACTATTTTTAGCCTAGTTTTGTCCACGTCAGCGAACATTGTTCAATTGCAAGAACGCCTTCTACCCCCGGGGTTTTCTGCATGAGCTACGAAAGAACAGCCTCCTTCGAGGGGAACAGGCGATTTCAGCGTCTATTGGGTCCGCTTGTGCTTGTGCGTTCGTGTCTCGGCGTGCCACTGTACATTCCAGCGATTGTCAGCTCAGGATACGGCAGGGTCGAGACAATGACACATTATGACTTCAAGTTGGATGAAATTTCCAGCAACCAGTCACATTCAATCAAGAAGTATGAATGCACATCGCGACCTGACTGGCACTAGCTTGTGCAAACCTACACGCACAATCTTGGTCGACCTTGAACGGACAGGAGATGCAACGCATCTTTCTGGAGATCGTACCACGACATTATCGGAATCCGTTGTGAACTTAAACGGGAGAGACTACCATCAACCTATGATCCACATCATCAAACTCATTGTTTTCGTTTTCGTTGGTATGGCAAACAGTCGCAACTGAAAAACAAACGACTCTGTCTGTTGCGGAGGCTCGCCACACCATGTTAAAAAACCAATAGACTCGGACTCGCCCGGCCTGTGGGAACCGTCAGGCTTATGGTTTCAAACTTGAAATGGTCCAGTTGACGGCTTGCTTAATCGACGCCGTCCGAAGCAAACAGATTTTGCGGTTCACCATGGTGCCATCTCAACAATAGGACATGGCAAGACCGTATAGCAGGCCAAAGATTACGGGGGCCCGCAACCTACACAGCCATCCGACGCCACCGGTGGCGCGAACTTAGGGTTCACGGAAGTCAGGAATAGGCGCGAATGGACGCCGGAATGCCTACGATACATTTAAGAGTGTGGGTTCCCTCTTAGTTGTCTCTGTCTGGTTACCCTCTTCGTCTTGTCAACTTGCCGTCTACTAATTCTCATTCTGATCCGCCTGTGCTGGCTCACAATGGAAGAAAAATACCTCAGAAGATTCGACTGCATCAAATCAAAACTAAGATCCTCAGTACGCCAGGACTGCGTTTTGCCACTTTCCATTTTCCTCACCTGCGCGAACATGCAGTTTGATCGCATAAAGCTGTCGAGACTATTTTCTGCTTATGTCGTTCTGTCACTGGTGTTCTGTCTTTTCCAAGTCACTTCGGGATTTATCGAATTTGCCAATGACAACGCAGCGTCCTCTCGATTCACAGCAATTATCGAGCAAGCGAAAATTCCTCGACGCTTCGCCTTCCAGTTGCCGAACAACACCATCTTGATTTGCGACGACATTAGCGGAAATCAGAACTGCAATTTATGGGTAGCCGGGAATAATAAATTCAAAGTCGTGGGCTCGAAAATTGGAACACAAGAACCCACTTCTTTGGCTGTGATACCCACTGGCTTTCCCTCGACTGGTCAGATAATGCCATCACCTCACACGCCGTCATTTGATCGCTCGTCAGATTTCAGCGGATCGTCGTCCCCTGAACCTAGAGCAACTCCTTTTCGTCCACACGAACAGGAATCTGTGCAACCACTTTTCCGCTTTGCCAGGAAACATGCCTTAAGGCCGGGAGTTGATGCCCTTGGCCCGGTGTCTGTAGACTATACCGTGAGCTTCGGCTTTCCTCACATCCTCTTTGTATTAAGAAACTTGGGCATCACAGCGCCGAAGTTTGAACATTCAACCAAGACTCAATTCCTCAGGCGGCGTTGAGAGTCTCACCTTGACTGGATTGGTTGGCCAGTCGCAACCAGTCACACTAACATTAGGATGCATCGAGTTTCTTGCTTGGCCAGACATATTGCAAGCGCCATTCATTTAATCCCACCAAATTGAGCGCTCACCTACCTTACGCGACGTAGATTCCGGAATGCAAGGCGAGAGGATCTTACCATGGTCTCATTTCACGTATGGGTGCTTGTGATGTCGGTAGCGTCCGTGAGTCCACTTGCATTCTAATTATTGTTCGTATATCGAAGTTCACTTCACCCGCTAGATCATTTATGGCTCAATCCCTCATCTGTAGGCAATAATGTTCCGATGTCGCAGTGTATACTCACAACAGTTCGTATTATTTAGAGCTGCGGCATTCTTGGGCAACTGTGCCAGCCTCGGATGGTCTATTAGTCAGGTAACATCGACCGCTCGGTTTTCCAAGGCCTTCTACAATGCAGTCACGGTCAACGCGTGCGGCGGGGTTGAGCTCCGCACTCCCGCACTCATGCATAGATATGAACTGGCGGTAAGTCATACTCTCTTGGTCTTCATTGTACTGGTTCACGGACTGCGGAAAGCTTGCCGGCCTAATTATTACTGTATGCTTTTTCTCGGTGTTCGCGCTCCTATCCTACAAGATCTTCCAAGTAAGCTGGATTGTTAAAGCACGCTATTCTCGTCTCATCAGTTGTCAACAGATATATAGACATCAGTGTTTTCAGCGTGTTGGTGCAACGAACGAAGTGTATACGGTACTACTAGCTGTGTTTTGTATCCCGACCTTCGTTTTGACCAGAAGCACGCTACTCCAGATTGCCATCGGGTTTTGCATCTGTCTGCATCTTTCAGGATTTTTAGTTATCTCAGCGGGTCTCTTGTGGCTGGAGGAGACGCTCAACAGTGTAATTCGGAAATATTTGCCCTCAACGGCATCAACAATCGTACCATTTTTTGTGGGTATTACTGTGCGTCATTTCTACGCATTTGCCCGCTTTCCTACCTAATGTTTTACTTCTCAGGGTCACATTCCTCGGCTTTTCATGGTAGATGGGTTTTTGGCAAATTCTGACCGAGATAGCTACTCATATTGCATTGCAGGGAAGCAACATTGTTTTTCGTGAGAGGAAGGTACTGATGCTGATATTTCTCGTCCTCGGCGTTTGCCTTTCTGCTATGTGGGCCTCGACAATGGCAAGCCCTTCCTTCCGGTATACACTTGGGATATGGCCATTCTTCGCCAGTCTCAGCGTCCTATCACTCATATCCCTCGTCGCCACCACTACTCTTGGTATTGTTTGTCGATATAACTTTGGAAAGGGTCTGAAGCATTACAGTCCGTATTGAATTATTACCTCCCGTGTCTTCGGATCCTAATGCGACTTTGTCAGTTATGGTGCTTGAGGTGTTGGAAGACGCCAGATTTACGCCAGGCGTCTTCCCGCTCGACCCTGAGAATGGGAAAATCGCTAGTCACTCCCAGGAGAGGGCTCTTGCGGCTGCGTTAGCTGCCAGGGACGCCGCCATCCTTGCAGGTATCCCAGACCTTAATCTCACATTCTCCACGATATCTTCATCCGACGATACATATGCGGATGCGGATAAGCCTTCCCAAACGGAAAAACATCCCGAGCCAGTCCAACTCGCACTCAACGATCCTGTGGGACCACCCCCACAGACGGATCATTTTTCAGTTAACTCAAATGGGACGGAAGACACGGAGCTGTCGTTTTCATCCTGGTTGTGGTGGCGTAGCATTGCAATACTTTCCCGCTCCCGCGCGCGGTTCCCAACCTCCGCTGCTCCATCGACGTACCGCGCTTCTCGAGATTTAGCTGGTACTCCAGAGAGCCAATTCTCAATCGTGACTGGAACGTCCTCATCATCGACTGTCACGACGTCGGATGCATCTCAATTTGTGACAGTTCTCTTCTTTTCGCCCTCGACAGTTGAAACGAAATTTGACGAGAAGCCTCTACCATCCCTCCCCCTTTAACCTGTTCTGCTGGCCAGCACCCCGTACTTCACACTCCTTTGTAGCATCTAACGCCATTCTTTCATTTGTGTATCGTATACCCCATGTAGCCATGTGACTCAAGCTGTCCAATGTGATTTTATGTACAGTTGCGGACGATCTCTGGCAACTAATCTGTCCAGCTTGAAAAAATGTCACCGTCAGATGCAGAAATCTCATTCGGGAGTGCGCATAAAGATACAAAATGAATATTCGGTGTAATCCTTGAGAATGAACCCAAACTTACTCCAAAATACTTTACTTGCATTTTCTGCCTTCTATAAATCACGGCATATCCTACTGAGGTGGAGACCACCATCCATACCGTAAGCGTTATTCGTCAGTTCTCTGCTGATGTACCTCAGGACAAACCTTCCATCCCACCCACACACCTCGAAATTAGCCTTAGACCCACGGAACAACATACTCCGGCGAAAGAAACGACACAGTTATTTGCTTCGATTGTCAAGACCCTACCTAGGCCTAAGAAATGGTCCGGTTGCGAGGCGACTTCAGGACTTCTTAGAAGGCAACAAAAGCAATTAATAAAAGGATTTGGGACCGATAAGTTTGCGTTCATTCTCAAGGACTGCGCCGAATAGTCATTTTATTTTTATGCGCACTTATGAATGGGTGACTTCCCGTAGCGTTAAAAATAATCTAGTCCGACTTTTCGAATAAAATCGCGACCAAAAACGGCGATGCCGCAGTGCGGCCATCAGTGGAAATAATCGACCCGCAACTTCGGGCGGTCAACACCCCCCTACTAGATTATAATCTGGAAGGGGGGGGTACCCCCCCTTTCTAGATTTAACAAATAGCACAACGAGTCTGAATAAACACTTTAGGCAACTGATCTCCCTTTCTGATCTCGTGTCCCTGATAATGTAATCTTGCGTGCACTTCACTGCCGTCTATGATTGCGATTGACACTCTGCGTACGCCCCTGCAACCGTTGGTTGTTAACTTTGGGTTACTACACGAAGCCACGAATTATACTTCAGCTTCAAGGTCACTACAACAACCTGCGACCATTTCGTGCTCACTGGAGCAACATCGGGTCCTTTCAGGAGATGCCTACTCGTCAAATTTATCACAAATTGTCGAAAGTCTCGGGAGATGAGGCTCTGAGATCCAAATCCCATTGTTTCTTGAGGTATACCTGAGCTTCCTAAGGGCATTCAAGTGCGGATGGAGGCCCTTCCCGCTAACATCAATTTGCAATACGAAATATACCGCCAAACCCAAGTAAATTTATATTTTGTGCTTACGGTTTATTCACCTGAGTAGAATATTTTGCAAAACAAGGTTCAGTCACCTCGCTTAACGTTCGGAAAGTCGTGCTAGATTAAAATATCGTTACGGGAAGTCAACCAATAAAATTAATATTTCAGTAACTGACGGGAAAATAATTAACAAGGTCAATTCGGCGCGTAGTCCTGGACCTTCACGCCTTCCTCCCTCGAATACTATTGAATTACACTTGTACAGAGGCCGGTCACGAGTCTACTCCTGAGGCTGGAGACGCCTATCCATACTTCATTACTGCAGTCCTTCATCTGCCTTTAATATAATAAGTTTGTCACCAATTTGGGGATCTACTTCAAGCAACACAGGTTCCTTCCACAAAAACCCAGAAACGTGACGCATGAAGGCTCGCACCGTGTTAGATCACCAAAATTCGTCAGACCTACATTAACTTGCTGGGTACGTTCCAAAAAAAATTGATGTATTTCTATGGCACATATATGTGCAATAAATCAGAGTTTTGACACACCATGCTTGACTAGGATCACACACCCTGATACACGCGACACCAAATCGACGGGGCCTGGTGAAATTTGGAAAATTAAGCACCACTGGTTCGGAGGTCCATGTCAAAACACTCAGCTCATAACGAGAAGAAAGAAATGCGCAACTCCTTTGCGGTACGGAAAAATCGCCACCACTTCATAGTATTTTGGAAAAATGTTGACCATCTCTTGTCAGTATTTGAATGCAACGATTGAGTTCTGAGTAAAGAGAACAGACATCGCATTAGCGTTTACCTACTGTAAGTGCCGTTTTACTTTTCATTCCGTTGCGGATAACCAGCGTCTTTTCCCGTTGCGTCAATGAGTCGTGTCCGGTCATCCACATGCAGATGTGTTGAGAATCATTGTAACACCAGAGTTTTGTGGTTCCGGCTCGCGTCAACATAAAGCTGTGAAGTGTTCCTAATCGTACCAAGGTAGTGTTTTTTAATTGTTCAACGGCAAGTTGTGCATATTCTGACACGATAACAGGAAGCTACGCATGTTTCGATGTAAAAATGTGTCAAGCTACGTGGAAAGTCTTCGAAATTCATGAACCTGCGTAAGAATGATTTTTTGCACAGTATATCGCCCATATATTTCCCAATAAACGAGGTTGCTGACACGACATATACAGCCCGTCGAAAATGCAACGCACGCAACTGTTCAATGCAAATATATTAAAATGCCAAGTGCTCGTGCGCGTCACGTTTATATGCCTCTCATAAAGGTTATTCGTGGATTCATAACAAGCGTCATTATTGATAACCTGAGTCCGAAATAATTTATTGCGTCTCCCTCTCTCCCTCTCTCCCCCTCCCCCTCCCCCTCTCCTCCCCTCCTCCCCTCCCTCCTCCCCAATCCCCCCTCTGATCAAAACTATAGGACCGCCTACCGACTCATCGCAAACCTCGCCCTCGCCGGCCTCACCCCACAATCCATCGGCGCCATCTCCCCACACCGCGCATGCGCTCTCAACCCACAATCATCACACTCCAGCACGGGCTTCCACCCCAGCCTCTTCGTGCACAAATCACACTTGGTGACGAGCCCGGAGGAGAAGAAGAAGTCGAAGGGAGACCAGGCGAGGTCCGCCCCGCCTGGGTCTGCTTGTGCTTGGATTTGGTGCGCGTGGTTATTGGAGTTGGAGTTGGAATGGGGATGGGGATGGGAGCCGGGTGATGCTCTTGGTGGGCTGTGATTATTACTATGATTGTGCGAAACACCAGATACGGCAGCCCGCTTCGCGAACGACCGCCCGGGCTTGATGAGCGTGAACCGGTGCGCAAGCCTCGACGGCACATTACTCGGGCTACGGATCGTCGACCCGCCCTCAGTCGCGGCAGCCGTCGACACCGACACGCTAGACGTAGCCGTATGGAACGAGTCGATCGATGCTATCGATTTCGTCGTCGTTACGTTCGACGCGGTAGCAACGTTCGAGTTCGAGTTCGAGTCCGATGTAGATGCAGATGAGGTGACGTTCGATGCAGTAACGTTCAACGACGTGGGGTCGTGAACAAACGTAGTGGCATCTTCGATCCTCGGTGAGCGAATCGTCAGGATCGACGACAGAGAAGGCGGGACTGCGTTTGGCGTTTGCGGGGAGTGTGAGCGGATGACGGTCGTGCTGTATTCGCTCATGTTCGAGCCCGAGCCGTTGTTCGAGCTGTTCGGATCTAGGAGGGGTTTCTCTGCACATTTTTCATTAGCATCAGTTCGCGCGTCCTCATGCCAGTGATAATGAAAAAAGGCGAGCAGAGGGAGGAGAGGCTCACCGTCTATGTCAAGCCCACGCAACGCCTCCTTTAGCTCTTCCTCGTCGCTATCATCATCTTCACTGTTCCCGCGTATGTCCTTCCCAACCCCCATCCCAAAGCTCGGAATCCGCGGCGCCGGACCAGGCCTCCGTCCGCCCGTCAAGAACTTGACACTCCCAATATGCGCATCGCCATCCTCCGCCTCACTCGGCCTCGCCAACACCTCCAACTCGATCTCCCTCAGCCTCGCCAAGATCTCCACAGTCGTAGGCCTGCTCGCCGGGTCGTCTTTCAAGCAGTCTAGCGTGAGCTGCATGAAGGCGGGTGGACAGCCCGGGGAGGCGAGCCGGTGGACATCGGAGGGGGCGACGAGGAAGTCCGGCGGTGTGCGTTTGAAGTTATCGTCATCCGCCAACGTGCGCGATGCGATTTCCGCGAATATCACGCCCAGAGAGAATATATCCGTCGGGAGGCCGAACGTGTCACCCCTCAGTATCTCCGGGCTCATATACGCATCCGTGCCGCAAAACGTCAGCCTTCTCAATTCGTCAGCATTGCGCGCCGCGATCCGTGCGAACCCGAAGTCCGTTATCTTGAGCCTCCCGTTGCCTGTAAGCAATAAATTCTCGCCCTTGAGGTCGCGGTGTATGCACGCGCGCGCGTGGAGGTATGCGAGTGCGCGTGCGATGTCGGTGGCGAAGGAGAGGCGGAGGCGCCAGGGGAGCGGCTGGGACTTGGAGTGGATGTATGTGCGCAGGTTCCCGTTTTCGATGAATTCGGAGATGATGAAGATGCGGTTGTCGGGTGGGGGTGCGCGGGAGAGGCCGAGGTAGAGGACGACGTTGGGGTGGCGGGCTTCCCTGGGTGAGGTGGCATGGTTAACGGTGTTGTTAGATAATAGGGTGGATACGCACTTCATGAGTCTCCATTCCCGCTCAAAGTACTTCGCGACATCGTAGTCTTTAGACGGGAGGACCTCCTTGATCGCAACGTCGATGCCAAGGTACACTCCTAACTCCCGCTCGTCAGAGTGCACATCAATCAGAGCAGATCGGCGCACCTTTATAGACGTTCCCAAACGACCCCGAGCCCAATTTCTTCCAATCGCCTTGGATATCCTGGATACATACGTTGGATCGTTAGACCACCACCCCGTGATCGCATGCCAGCCACTCACCTCGAACGGTATGACGTCGAATGCCCGTTCCATCGAGGAGTACTTGAAGGTTTATGCGAGGATGGAGAGGGCCGGTGGGGTGTCCCTAATGACCGTGGATGTCGACGGCGATGAACAGCCTCGAAAGTTAGGAGTGCGAAGGGAACCTAGAATGGTCACATTACGTCACACACGGGACAATAAATTGGTTCTCACGGCTGCTAATTTCGCGGAATTAACGTTCGGGGGTTTTCACAATGCCAATCGAAAGATGAGACGACAAGTCCGATTCACCGATTATTGAGGAGGTGGATGACGGTGCAACGAATGGTTTGGTGGCTGGCACGCATCCGTACATGGAAAACGTCACATGGATATCACGGGTGTGACTAGAGGCGTGCACGTGACAAACGCGAATCTCGGGATTCTCGGGCCACATCTTTTCTTGATTCTTGTGTGCCACTATGGGTCTCTGGCATTACTTATGGGCTCTTGCTACCAAAGTCCGGGCAACGAAATTTCCTTTGAAATCCACTCTGAGTCGCTCGATTATCTCCGCCTTGGACGGCAAAGCAACAAGATATGAGCGCTTCGCCAGCTGCAATCGGAACGCGCTATTTCCATTCTGGATATTTGAACGCGATCCACGATGATAATTGATTGCAAGCATTACAGTGGTGAACCATCGGGTTCGAACGAGTGATACAAAAAAATAGACTGAATTAAGCCCAGTCATTGTTATATATACTATCTCCATCTCCACCTCCTCTCGTGGCCACGCAGAGACACGAATACACACTCGTGGTACCCTCCGTAACACTTTCCCTGACGCGCACGAAAGCGTACTCGATCCTCAAAAGTAAAGGCAGCATGAGTACGCCAATAACAGTCGATCCGATGAGAAAAGTTGCGACAAGAATCCCAGGTCCCATTATCGCTGCCCCCAGCGCCCCTGCACGCGCTGCGTGCAACACGTCCATGTCCCCTGGTAACTCTACCTTGTGTTTGATGAGGACGAAGCATCCGATTACGCCTGTTGTTGCTCCAAGTGCGACGGAGATGCAGAGGTTGAGGATATGGAGGACCCCGGCCCATTCCGACTCAGGTGAATATTGGATGACGATGTGGCAGGTCATGGCTACGAGCGGCGCGCCGATCGCACCGATCCTGCATGCCCAGATGTCGGATGTGTAATGGGAGAGGTGTGCAATTCGGAGTATATGATTGCCTAGCACCCTGCAGGTTGGCGTAAATCAAATAAAATGAGACAACATCGGGCAGGTCACGCTTTACATGTTGATAACACCATTTAGCGCCGCATTGGCGCATAACAAGCCAAAGTTCAGCCTGGAGAATGTAGGGACACGTCGATCAGTATCCACCACTCGATCCGAAGGACTTCGTGCAATCGTGACTCACGCGCAAAATACAATTCCAAAGATTCCCCAAACCAGTCCGATCACAATGTAGTACGGCACGATGAGCAATCCAAAAAAGACCTTGCTAAAGGTACCCCATATATCGTTTTTCGAATGTTTAATGGCGACTTGTGGAGGGTAGACATGAGTGGATTGCCGCTGTATCGGGGTCATTTTGATGCTATTGTTGTTGAGTAGGGAGGCGGTCATGTTGGGCAGTCAATGCCAATGTATGAAAGGAGAGTGCAAAAGGAGAGTGAGAGGGGCAGATGGCCAAGAGAGACAGAAAGAGACGTTTGTGTTTCGTGTTGAGTCGATAACGTGCGTTTATGAAGCCCCAGACCAGGGGCGAGGCCACCGTAGCGCCAGCACGTCAGTTGAAAGGTCCTGTCGCATCGTGCCTCAGAATATTGCCATATGCAGTGACTGTATAGTGGTTGTCAAGTATTGTCATGTAGGCACAGTGGTGCGAACTAAGCGCCTCAGGAAGCGGATAGTGTGCCTAGGTTTGTAGCGCCAAAGGGAGGAAACAAGTCATAAGTCGGCTTTGATCGTGGATCTTAGAGTCAACGCCTCCAAAATCGCGAAATGCCTTGGAGTCTTCAACAGAAAACGTTAAAGACGAGGGTACGAACCCGCTCCAGTACACGACAGAACATGACGTCAAGTACAAAGACAAAATTCTTCGCAGCAGAAGTTCGAAGTTCCGAGGCTCGAGCAGTGAAAAGCACATTCCAGAGCTGTACAGAGCAATAATACTTCTGTTGAAACGAATTAGACTGCTTGAAAGTCGAAGGGAGGATCCAATGTGCGTCTGGTGCGTCCAGGATGTCGGACAAACACTGCAGAAGCTCACAGGTACAGTCTTTTGAAAATGAACCTGCAAGGTACGAAACGTCGGTGTAACGTCAAACGGCGGCACCTGCGACGCATCGAGGTTGTTCGAACCTTTTCATGTTCAAGTTGAGATACCGAAGAGGCGCTCATGGTTGCCTTAGCAAGATCCTCAAAATTTAAAATGGAATGGACACGTGGAAACTGTGACTGACGCGTCCACGTGACAAACGCTTTTTTTTTTTTTTTTTTTTTTTTT